>JADRCH010000263.1:751021-776465 GCA_019843965.1 Rhynchomys soricoides
CACACAGACACACACACATATACACACACACACATAGACACAGACAGACAGACAGACAGATACACACACACACACACACACATTTAATATGTGATATGACCCAGGAAATGGGATTATCCTTTTTGTCTTGGATTCTTCTTTAAGAACGAATCCTGCAGTTACTATTTCTGAGGCCAGATAGTTTCACAGCATCCTTTTCCTACAAGGTAGCAGGCAAATGTTACAGGTACTGTTACCATACGTCATTGTTCATCATGAAACCCCAGTAAAGCACCAGCTAAGAGGGATGTTAGAACACATGTGACCACTCCCCAGTCACTGCACCTCAGGGCAAGGGCATCTTAGCAGAGGAATCCTCAAGTTCATGTGACTTCCCAACAGCATCAGGACACCAGCTGAACATGGTTCACATGTCACTGACTTTCAAATGCATGTGGGTGTTACTGCAAGTCATAGGATGAAATCTAATTTGCAAACATCCGATTCAGAACACAAGGTGGAGGCCTATGAAATAGTTTTACCTCTGTGAAGGGGTTTTCATACCAGAAGGGGTTGGGGAACATGCTCTGCTCCATGGTGATGTGAACAGGCTGAGAGGGCTAGCAAAGGGGAGTGCTCAGAGGGTCTGCGGCAGAGGTAGGGTCTGCTTCAAGCATCTTGACATATGGTCTTGAGATGCCTGACTGTATGTACATGTTACATGATTGTCTGCATACTCTCCCACCAGACTGTCCTCAGCCGCAGTTTCCACAGATCGTCTTTGTCTCTTGACAAAAACCTAAAGCCATGGGGAGAGCAGACGATCCATTAATACTCTTCTAAATAAAAACACTCGTGGGTGCCTTGCACCGAATTTTAACTACTCAGAAAAAAAAAAGATACCCTATTTTAGCTGCAAATATGCTCAAAAGTATTATTAAAAGTAGAACCACAGACTTATGAATCTGCCACCAGAACTGTGGCATCTATTTATAGAAGCTGCCTGAAAGCCAGTAATAATAGAACCTTGCCAGAATCCACCGGAAAGCTGTGTCGCTGTTTTGCACTGGGAACACCCATTCAGCCTGAGTTTATTGCTAACTCGTAGATTTGAGATTTCAGTACAGAGGACCTGCTCTTGTCTGACTTTGTGAGAACCACTACATATTGTGATATCCTTTTCCCCCAGGATTTCTGATTCTGCCCCGTGTTCAAACTCATGACTCATCAGTCCTGAGATAAGTCCCATATTCAAGTCACTGTCTTGTTTTTTCCTTAGCTCTTAGTCACCCTTGGCTTCTCTAAGGAAGCGACTGTGAGATATGAGTAGATTATTTGCTATTTTATCGAGTTTCACTCTATAGCCCATGATGGCCTCAAACTCTGTGTAGTTCAGCATGGTCTTAAACCCACTGTCATTCTCCTGTTGTGGAATCCCAAGTGCTGGGATTACAGGTGTGAGCCTGGATGCTTAGTGTGAGGGGATTAGCAGATGCACTGTGCACAGGCTTGCAGTGTCAGTGGGCAGAGGCCATTGCTAAGAAGCTGGGTCTGGTGGTTCAGGCCTGGAATCCCAGGAATTTCAAGGCCTGACTGGGCTACTGTGAATTCAAGGTCAGCTTGGGCAACAAAAATTAAACTGTGGTCTCAGCAATAAAAACCAAGGGGATCCAGCTCAGTGGTAGAATGCTTGCCTAATAAACCTGAGTCTTTGGGTTCCAATCTCCAGTAAAAGTATGTAGGCATGAATGCAGGCAGGCAGGCACATGCACATGCATGCATGCACCCAGGCAAGCATGCAAGCATGCAAGCACACACTGTAAGAGTTCAAGAAAGGCCTGTAGGTCTTGAGTATTATCTCTTATACAATCAATATTTAGTAACCCAAGGACTGCCTTCTCTTTTCCCCATGTCATAGTGCCCGTTCAAATTATAAAATGATCAAGTCCTTTCTCCACTGCCAAATCCTCCCTCCCTCCCTCCCTCCTTCCCTCCTCCTTCCCTCCTTCCTCCCTCCTTCCCTCCCTCCTCCCTCCTTCCTCCCTCCTCCCTCCCTCCTCCCTCCCTCCTTCCCTCCTCCCTCTCTCCCTCCCTCTGTCCTGCCCTTCTTCCTCCCTTCTCTTTCTCCCTCTCTCTCTTTTTGAGATGAGGTTTTTCTTATGTAGTCCAGTCTAGCCTCAAATTCATTGTGCAGGTGAGGGTGATTTTGAACTCCAGTCATTCCTGACGCTATCTTCCACATGCTGGGATTACAGGCAGGTGCCACTATGCCTGGCCTAATGGATTTTTTTTTCTTGGAAAAAAAGAAAGAAAGAAAGAAAGAAAAGAAAAGAAAAAAGAAGAGAAGAGCTTAAGGAATGTGCTCCTGCCACCCACCGAGCTCCTGAGTTTATTTTGTGAGTTAGATGAGTCCTGTGCTTTGAAGACCACGGTGGAGATATCTTAAGGAGATAAATTTCTGCCTGCTGAATACTACTTTCTGGAATGTCTGAGAGACCATGGGTGGAAGGCTAGGATGGCCAGGGAGATCATGAAGGAAGGACGGAGGCTGAAGACACACTAAAGAAAGACACGGTGTACGAGAGCAGAGAGGACATTTGTAGTTTTTAAAAGACTATTTCTCATTTCCTTTGCCTCCTTCCTCTGTTCCTCCCTTTCCATTTCCTTCTCTTTTCTCTTCCGTCCCTCCCTCCTTCCCTTTCTTCCTTTGTCTTTCTCTCCTCTCCTTTTTTCGGAAGCATGGTCTCACTGGGAAAAAAAAAAAATCCAGGCTAACCTCAAACTGGGAATCCTCCCGCCTCAGCTTCTGAGCTGCCAACACACAGGGGTCCTTATGAAATCAGTTAAATATATTCGACATGCATATCAGCAGTGATTCAAATCCAAGGACAAACTTTGGAGGGGGATTTGGATATGTTTTCAAGAGTCTAGCAAGAATCAAAAGTCCTAGTCCCGTGGGAAGACCTTGGAGGATAGGAGGCTGATAGGAGGCCAAGGCCAAAATTTTTGGCCATTTGCTTTAGGAAGGAAGGAGCAGATAGAGGAGGCATTTGATAGGATTTTTAAAAAATGTATTGTGATTCCTTTCAAGACCAGAGAACAATTCAGTGGTGGAATGTGACTGGGAAAGGACGACTTAAAGTGAGAGGGATAAGGGGTGGGGAGAGTGAGCTCAAAACCAAGGAGCAGGCCTGGCAGGTGTTGTTGGATGCCACCTTAGCTGACAGTCAGTTTCCCTCAATGTACTTCAGCCAGTGTTCATGGAATTCTGGAACCAGAGCAGGAAAGTAGCACTTGACTTTCAGTGACGATGGGCTATGAGTCTGAGAGCACCAGGGACTTGGGGGCTGTCATGGTTTGTATATGCTTGGCCCAGGGAGTGGCACTAATAGAGGGTGTGGGCCTATTGGAGTAGGTGTGGCCTTGTTGGAGTAGGCGTGGCCTTGTTGGAGTAGGTGTGGCCCTGGTGGAGTAGGTGTGTCACTGTGGGGGTGGGTTTTAAGACCCTCGTCCTCGCTGCCTGGAATCCAGTCTTCTTCTAGCAGCCCTCAGATGAAGATGTAGAACTCTCAGCTCCTCCTGCACCATGCCTGCCTGAATGCTGCCATGTTCCCACCTTGATGATAGGACTGAACTTCTGAACCTATAAGCCAGCCCCAATTAAATCTTGTCCTTATGAGAGTTGCCTTGGTCATGGTGTCTGCTCACAGCAGTAAAACCCTAACTAAGACAGGGTCCCATACTGGGGCTCACTTACAAATGTATGAACTAGTAGAGATTCGCGTCCACATGGCCAGAGTTCTGGGCTTACCAGGCACTTCCTTAATCTCTGAATTAGTACTCTAAAGAGAGCCAATCAGATCTTCTTAAAAATCTTTGTTTTTAAGTTGCACTTATTTCCTCTGTGTAGACGTATCTGTTTGGGCTCACACTAAGGCACTTGTGTAGAGACCAGAGGACAACGTGAAGGAAGGAGTAGGTGCTCTCATTCCATCACGTGGGTCCTGGGGCTTGAACTCAGGTCCTTGGGTTTGGTATCCAGTGCATTATCCCACTGAGATGCTCACAGGCCCTAGATATCTTTCAATGTCTATGTCCTGCCAACAAAAGGATCTTTCAAGTCCAAGATGGCAAATAGAATTGAGAGTAGGGGTACTGCAATTGCTTTTAGTACAAAGGGAAAATAGGTTTATAGGCAGCGGCATTTGGGATATGCAAATGAGGAAACAGAGAGGGTGAGGTCAGGATCGGAAATGTAGGTTGAGGGTTTAACCACGGTATAGGCTCCAGCCCACTTAAATGCAGCTTGCAAGCTGGTGAGTGTATCTAGGATTCTATCACTCACAGGAGCACAGTTAGTATGTCCACTACCTCTACTTGTAGTCACTGTTCTTAAACTTGATGAAATGCTTATCATGAGCAGGATCTTCACATTCATAGTTTTTTTTCCCATCACAATGAGAAGTACAAGCTATTTTTAATTCCATTCTCCTGATGTGAAAGTTAGAAAATGAAGAAGCCAAGTAAGCCACTTAAGGCCACACAACTGGAAGCCATGAAAGACAAGATGCAGATTCGGTATTAGAGCCCAGCATCTGAACTGCCACAATCCGCAGGCTCTACTAAACCAAGGCAGAAAAGGAAGGAAGGGGAGATGGCAAAGTAATTCAGATGCCAATAACCAAGTGACATTTACTGGGGCTTCCAAGGGCCATGTATGCACACACACACACATACACACACACACACACACACACAAACACACATTGTATTTCCAGAATAACTCCTTTGTTTCCTTTATTGAAATTCCAGAACATACCACTTAGTAGGTGCTCAAAATATTTATGGGACAACATGGACAACTCCCTCTCTTTCCTTCCTTCCTTCCCTCCCTTCCCCTCTCCCTCTGTCTCTCCCTCCCTCTGCCTCTCTCTCCCTCTGCCTCTCTCTCTCTGTCTCTCTGTTTCTCTCTCTCTCTTTCTCTGTGTGTTAATTTTTAGATAGGGTCTTGGTATGCTGTTCTGGCTGCCCCTGTACTCACTTATTTAGTCTAGGCTAGCCCATTCTCAGCAATCTTCTTGCCTCAGCCTCCCAAGTAGTGGGATTATAGTTGTGAATCCTAATGCCTGACCATTGAAAATACCTTTAATGATGACTATAACTGCACAGGATTCGCTTTAGAGAGCACTCGGTCATTGGGCTGGAGTCCAAGGGACTCAGCTCCCACCCCTTCTTTGTTCTATCATCTCCTAGTGCTTCCTTCGGACTCCTTTGCTTCTTTTTCTCTCTATCAACTCTCAGAGAGAGGGCAAGAAGCTTGGTTCATCATTGTAAGGCTGTATCGCATGTTGATTATCTGGAACAATCCTAGATGTCTGATTACTAAGCGGTTAGCTGTTTGGATGAAAGGAGAGAGCCCTGCATTTCCTCGAGGCTGAGCACTGCTGTGTCCAATGGGGGCTTGCTGCTCACCGCCCCCCACACCATTCTTAAGAGGCATCATTTACTTTTGATCTCTATCCCTGACCCAACTCTCCATTCATCACTTAGGCTTGGCTGTGGGGCAAGAAGTTTCTTCTCTGTGTTGTTTTCAAGCTTAGCATTGGTCATCACAAGGGTAATAATCCCACTTAGCCACACTGGATGGCTGCTGCATTTTTTTTAAAAAAATGAAAATAAATTTTTGGGAAAAAAAACTGGAATTCTTGTAGAGAACTGTATAGTGACTGCTTGGGAATTATAAGCAAGATTAACATGGGATCCAGTAATACTCCAAAGAATTGAAAATGGAGTCTAAAATAAGTATGTATATACTCATGTTTGTAGCATCATTGCTGATAACAGACAAAATGTGGAACCAATACATAATGCACATTCTTTAGTATGAAGATCTAGGACCAGAGAGCTGTCGTGTTTATGAAGTGATCTTGATTAGATGAAGTTGGGGTGGACAGCTCTGCTCAGACACACAGTCTCCATGATGCCATCCCCGGACCACGTACCTGTCTACACGAAGCTGGCAGACAATACTTAGGGCGTCTACAACTCCTTCTTCTTTCAACTGTTGACAGCCAATGGATGTAGCAATGAAACACCCAGTTCTCCCAATCCCCGCACTAAATGGGAAAGAAAAGGAAAGAGAAGATAAACAGTGAAGTAAGGTTCATTCTTTTAAATGTATACTTTTAACTTTGAAACTACGAAGACTAAGAACAACAATGATAAAATCGTTATAAATTGAGTAACCTATTGAGTAGTAACTTAGCCTTGTTGGGCAAAATATAGATTTTTTTCATTTAATTATAACTAGTAGGATGAGTGAGTGTGGTGGAAGGTGGTGAGGGGTTGGGAGAATGGTAAGCAGATATTATAATTGTTCTGGAAAAAATACGGCGAGGAATGGGCAGTTAAAAGAAAAGAAAATATTTGGACACATTGCAATTGTGATGAACAGTGGAAAATCAAAATGTCAGAGACACAGATCTAAAGGACAAAAAGATGGTGTTGCCACAGGAACAAGAGGGAATTCTGGGAAGAGGACTGACTGGGAGTACAGTTAGATGCTGAAGCCTAGTGAGTAAGTGAAGACTTATTTCTATTTAGGGGAGAGGATGGAACTAGAGGAATGTATTTTTAGATCATTGACATAGAGATGATAACAATAGAAATTGTGTGTCTTGGAGAATTTATGAGTTTACCTGCCTTAGATAGCAAATCTATAGTCAGTGTATAGAATCAACTTACACCCCCCCATTTTTGCTCATTGTCTTTATGTAAATTTCTCTCAGCTCTGTATCTAAAGTCCCCGAATTTCACCTAGGTGGAACTTTTGATGGTACTATATTTCACATGCTCAATATATTTAAATAAAAGCATCTGTGTATCTTTCCCTCAACGGCCTCACCTGTCAGCTACAAGGCTTTCTAGCCTAGGAACCTTGACCTCATCTTCCATACCTGTACCTCTTTCACCCCAACATCCCATCTGTCATATTTTCTATTTTCTAGCCCAACTGAGACTTTGGGATGGATGCTTTCCTTTGTGTAGAGTATTCGCATCCTTGGTGAGTCTCCATTTCAGGATCATTGAGGGTATCATGATGCTTTCTAGCTCTCAGGACTTTTCTTGGATTGGTTCATGGTACAGTTCCTAGGTTTACTGTTCCAACCAAGGCTATCATTACTCTTTACTCAAACACAGTTGCTGGCTCCCATTGGTGAAGGACAACCTCTATTTTATTCATGTTGCTATTCGTCATCTAGAAAATCTTAGTGTAACAACCATTAAACTTTGCATCTTTTGTTTTTGTTTTTTTTTTGTTTTGTTCCTACCATATGTGCTACTGTCCTTATTTAGTGAAGCATAGTTATTCACATATTTAGTATCTTTTTCTTCAGATGAATGTAACTAAAAAGAAATTTAAAAAGAATGGGTCCATTTAGGCAAAGTGTCTGTGAAGACTTCACTTCTCTGCGGAAATAGGATTTGGACCATGTCCTAGGAAGGGCAGGCACTTTGTCTACCACGAATGAGAATAGATCCTAGGTGAAACAATAATCTGGGAAAAGAATTGATGCAAACAGAATGTGTGACTTGTGACAGGCAATAGATTAACTACAGTGGGGAAGAAGTTTCTTTGAATAGAAAAGCAGGAAACAGGACCAGGCAGGGGAACTAAGATCATACCCAGGAGGCTAAGGAGTATGAACTACATCCTGTATACTTTTAGGAACATTTAAAAGAATTTGATGGGAACTTTCCAGAAAGAATTTCACATATGAATTCAAACTTGCTCATTAGTGTCAAGGAATTCAATCATGCATGCCTGTAGTGTATCCACAGAGGCAAGGCTAAGTCCTGCTGCTCCAGGGAATGTGACTCCATCCACCAGTTTTGAACATGGACTGTGTGTCATGACAACATTTTCAGGAATACCATCTCAGAGAAGCACATAGGCTAGGCTAGAGTGGCCCGAGGGAGAAGGGTTTGTGTGTGCAATTAGTCAACTACTTCTAAACTACATGGATGAGGTCATAAGGGCCTGGACTAGGGTGGACGGACAGGAAGGGTGATTATGGGAGAAGCTTTGAAGGGAAAGCCAATCTGCTAACTGATTAGATACTCCGAGTAGAGTTGTAAGAAGAGCCAAAGATAACTGTCAACTTTGGATGCAGAGTGGAGGGAACAAAGGAGGCCTCATTCTTAGAAGCAGTAATCAGAGGGGACCTTGATTTTATAGGGGAAGTGCTTCTTTTAGCTTAGATATCCTTACTGCTTAATGACTTTGGGTGAGAGATAACTCCAGCGCTAAACTATGCCCAACGAGTTTGCTTCCTCTTTAGCTCCAAGGGTTTAGGATAAAGTCTAATGCTAGAAAGTAAGCTTATAAATTTATTTATTAAAAAACTTTTAATTAATCCACAAAGTTTCAATATAGAAAGAGAACATGAGAAATCTAAAATCACATATTTTATCAAGCCCTTTCTTAGGATACTTGGAAAGTTAAACATAAACATCAATTATTTTGGAAAAATTTGAGATACTCGGCCTGTCCTGGAAATGAATGTAAATTACCTGCTTTGGTCACATGAAAAGGAAAGACCAGTTATGGGACGTAAACTCCAAGCTAGGCACTAGGAAGAGAACCCCATGGACTACCATTGCTTTCACCTCATCTGCCCCCACACCCTGTGTGTGCTTTGTTTTCCTTAAAATAAATGACCACTTGTCTGTTCCCCACCTCATGCTGTAGCTTCTCATTTTCATGAGCTATCTCCAGGCAGTCTCTTACAACAACAACAACAACAACAACAACAACAACAACAACAACAACAACGACGACGACGACGACCACAACAAAATCTATCAATAATTAAAGCTATCTGTGGTTCTTAGCATGTCTGTGACCAAGGAGAGAGAAATAAACAAAAATGAGTTTCAAGTCAGATGATGGGGTAAGATCTCCTGCTCACTCAGACATTTAGTTAGAACTAGAAATCCATTTGCTGTCTGCTAAAAAACATATCCCCAAAGCTCTAGTTCATTTCTGCAACTATTTTGATTAAGTCTTAGGATATTCATATATTTTTTAATAAATACATAATTTACTACTGAGTTACATTCCAGAACCTAAGTCCTACTTCTATCTGTTCTGTAATTAAAGAGCCGACAGCTGCTTGGCAGGAGGATCGGTTCAGGCCTTACCTGCAGTGGACAACCACAGGCCCTCGGCCTTCAGAGGCCAGTCTGTCTTCTTCTACATCCAGCATGAGCTGCAGAAGGGGTTGGGCGCTGTCTGGAGTCTTGTGATCCGGCCACGAAGTGTACCAGTAATGCTTCACATGTTGGGTGTGACTTCCTTGCTGGAAATAGCAACAATCACCAAATTACTTATTCACGCGTGGAACTAAAAGGCACCTACACTACAGTACTAAGCGCCTTCTCTGGCTCCCTTCTTGCTGGCAGCTAATTTCTAGGGAGGAAAAAAAAAATCTGGACGCTTTTTAAAAATGCCCTTTCACCTTGAGAAAGCTTTACTGTGAGTATCCCGGCCTGACAGGGACGATGAGTGTCCTCCTTCTAAGAATCCAGGTCTGTATCTGTATCCATTCTAGAGATTACAGATCACATACTATACACTGAGTATATGTTTATAATACATTTTAGTAGCTGAAAGCATTGTTGCTTGCACAGGGTCTCACTATATAGCCCTGACTGGTCTGGAACTCACTACGTAAGACCAGGATGACCTCAAACTCACAGAGATCCCTCTGCCTCTGCCTCTGCCTCTGCCTCTGCCTCCTGAGTGGTGGGATTAAAGGCAAGTTCCACCAGAGCCTGCTTAGGAGGTGAAAATATAACCAGAAAGAAAGGGATAGATTATGTTTCCTGGTCTCTACGTCTTGATAGATTATGTATAAACACAGTAGTGAACATGTGAAGGTTTGCTCGATACCCAATCAGAATAGTTCTATACGTATGTCAAATTATCTAACACAGACGATCCCTAGCAGTAAAGGAACTACGTACAGTCCCTGGTGAGGATATACTTTGTGCAGAGGCTTACACACATCACCTTAACACCCACAGCCCAGGTGGGAAGCCTCTTTCTGATCAGGCATGTGTTTTGAGGTAGGTTTCTGAAAAGCCTCCCTCTGTCACACTTTTTATTAAATGTAATCCTTCTGCCCTGCTTTCATTGTCTTCCCCTTAGTGATTGTCTTAGTCAGGGTTTCTATTCCTGCACAAACATCATGACCAAGATGCAAGTGGGGAGGAAAGGGTTTATTGATCTTACACTTCCACACTGCTGTTCATCACCAAAGGAAGTCGGCACAGGTCAAGGAGCAGGAGCTGATGCAGAGGCCATGGAAGAATGCTGCTTACTGGCTTGCTCGCTTCTCCTGGCTTGCTCAGCCTGCTTTCTTATAGAACCCAAGACTACCAGCCTAGGGATGGTACCACCCACAAGGGGCCCTGCCCCTTTGATCACTAATTGAGAAAATGCCTTTCAGATGGATCTCATGGAGGCATTTTCTCAACTGAAGCTCCTTTCTCTGTGATAACTCCAGCTTGTGTCAAGTTGACACAAAACCAGCCAGTACAGTGATTCTATCCGGGGAGTAGGCTGCTGATAGGATCAAGGTCCTTGGGTAGGTTATTCTTTAAATGTGAAAATAATACCATGACAATGCTGGCTAGCACCTGCTGCACCATGAGTTAAGACCACACTCCTATGGCTGAAGCTGGTCTAGGGTCGTTCCTGTGAATGACCGGAACTACAAGTTTTTTAAGATCACATGAGCACTGCAGGCTCATCTTGCCACGCACATCCATATATCAGTGCAGACTTTCTCTTCAATGGTTCTCAGGTCTCACTAAAAGCTGCTTACACCATAATGACGTTAGCATAAAGGTCCCAGTAAGGTCTCCTGCATAAGCCTTTAATTGTGGCCCTTCCAAAGGCTAAGTCAGAAATGTTCTCTAGGTGAAAAGTAGCTGAATCCCCAACATCCTGCAAAATGAACTTCCTTAATGTCCACTTACATTAATTCAATTACTTCATAGGCTAATAGTGTCAGACAACAATCTGTTATTCAACTTATACAAGCTAGATAATACCGAGAGCAAAGACAAGCTATCTACGTTTCTTGCTGTCTGACACTATTAGCCTATGAAGCAACTGAATTAATGTAAGTGGACATTAAGGAAGTTAGGACTTAAGAAAGGAGAAGTGTACTGTGAAGATGGCAACAGTTCATGATCTTACCTTTAATACGAGATTCCGGATAGTGTAGTTATCACATTCTTTTACACCGATGACCAGAACCTCAACCTTGCCATAGATCCCTCTCTTTTCTGGCCAGTAGAGCACACATTTCTGGGGGAAAAGAACAGCAAAGCTTTGAAGCTCTCTTCTTTCAAAGGCATCCATTTTTTTTCATTTAATTAAAGAAATTCAAACATCAGCCTTATTATTCTGTAAAGATCCGAAGATGAGGCGAACTCTATGATGTGTAGACTAGACCATAATAAAGTTTGTGTTTTACAAGTGTTTGTCACACTTTACTAGTAACCCCATACCAATCATAATGACAGATAAAATTTCCTCAGACTCTAATGAGGCTTTACAAATTTTAAACTTAATAACTAACAGGTATAAGAAATGTTTTCCTCCATGGTGGCTGAGCCAAGCACCAAATCCTGCCACAGCAAACCAACATGTCTAACAGTAAGTTTTATAATATATTAGATGCCCACATAACGAAGATCCCCTGGCATGCAAGGCAGACGTACTGACTACTAATATATGCAAAGCAGTATGCTTTGCCAGGTCCGATGATGTTTCTCACTTATGAGGCTTACTGACATTAATGTGGAACACAATTATGACTGGCATGTTTTTATAATGGATCCTCTGTGAAGGACTTAATAGGATCAATAACAATGATATTGGAAACAAAAGGGTTTAACATGGGGGTTAAAGTGAAGACTTCGGACTCTGAGGACCTAGATCCAAGTTTTAATCCTATTATAAGCAGGGCACTTGAATTCTCTGGACACAGTCTCCTCATACATGCTAAGTACTTCAAACAAAACTAGGCATATAGAAAGCACTTAATTAAACATGTCATTGTTACTATGTGTTGATTCATTATTGAATTTTGCTTGTTTTGCATTATGTGCGTATATATGTGTAGGCATACACATGCCATGGCTCATGTGTGGATGTCAGAGGGTGGCTTGTTGAAGACAGTTCTCTCCTTCCACTGTGTGGGGCTTGGGAACTTAACCTAGGGTATCAGGGTGGGAGGCAAGCCCTCTTTCAGCTCACTCTTCTTACCAGCTATTATTGCTACGCTTTGTTAAAATGACTGCTTATTTGTGTGCATTTGTGTGCATGCGCCTGCACACATGTGCACTCACAGAAGTGTGGGTACCATTGATGCCCAGATGAGGGCATCCAATTCTCTGGAGCTTGAGTTATAGGCATGTCACCTAATGTGGGTGCTGGGAACTGAGCTCTGGAAGAACAGCAAGTGCCTTTAACCTTTGAGCCATCTCTCTAGTCATCCTTGTTCTAATATCTTAATGCTCCTGAGTGATAATTCCCAGAACAGACACACATTTATGTAGAAATTCTTTCACATATTGACATCATTTCAGGTCCTATATACCTTGGATACTGGATTCCTCACATGTACAGTAAAGCTGTATGGATATTTGAAGAAACCTAGATACATACACATTCGAAATTCCAGCAAAACATTCACAGAATTAAAGGGAAGGCATACACTATGAGAGAAACACACCTCCCGGGCCTTATCTTGCCAGTAACACTCAAGTGCCGGGAAGAAAGCCTGCCATCTGGTGCAGTTCTTCATTCATTATAGTGCACTAACTCATCAGTCTTCACATTTTTATCCTGTGCAGTGAAGTGGAGATCATCTCAACTTTATTTACATGCCACCCAGACTGATCTCATGTTAATATTAAAAGCGGGTGTGTTCGTGTGTGCATGTGTGTGTGTGTGTGTGTGTGTGTGTGTGTGTGTGTGTGTAGGGAAGGGTGTCTGGCAGGAGGGTTCTGCATGCTTAACTGGTGGCCCGAGCTTGATGCTTTGATCCTATAGGTGGCAGCAGAGAGCCCACTCCACATGTTTTTCATCTGCCCTGGCCATGTCCCCTACATCCACCCCATCTCTCTACCATACAAATAAATAAAATTTAAAAATTTTGAAAATGTAAAGGTAGAGTGAGTTGTTTCACTCTTTATATGTTGGCAAATATCTGATAGTGTGTGTGTGTGTGTGTGTGTGTGTGTGTGTACACAAGCCTATGCATCCACATGTCCTGTACTATTACTGCCTACCTTATTCTCTTGAGTCACTGAATCTGCAGGAAATCTTCCTGCTCTGGGATTACAGGAGTACCCCACAGTGCCAGGCTTTTTAAGTAGATGCTTGGTATTCAAACTCAAGTTCTCATACTTGACCAGCAAGATCTATTGTACAGGTCCTAGGATTCACATCGTCCTGGTGAATCCAGGAAGACTGACAGAATCTTAGAATTGATCAATGAAAGAGTTATGTTGTAGCCCAGTGGTCTGATACACATGCCCCACTGTCCATGATCAACCCTGAGTAGGACTGTCCTTTTCAATGGGAGGTGACTCTCAAAATCAATGGGGGAAATCAGCCTAGTAGGAGCTTGGCACATGCACCCTGACTGGAGTGACATACATCTTGAACATAGAAGCATGGTTCTCTTCCTTTCTAAGCTTCCTTGGCCTTCTTGGTGTTTTCTTTGATTCTTTACCAGAAAAGCAGTTGGCAGGCAGCTCCCAGCAGCCAATGCGGTGTGACTTGTTCATCAAGCAACCCTTAATTAGCATCCCATCTCCTTCCTAAGCTACAATAGCTTATTTTTACACACTGAGCCTCATACCCCCTTGCACTGGAGGAAAATAGAAATAGAGATCAGATAAGTATGGATGCTTTTGAATATCAGCTGAGGGCTGGGGCTGTAAATGGAGTTGTTTCAAGAGCCCAAGTTCAAGTTTAAATTATTGTCCTGGACCAAATTTTTGGGTCTATTTATTGTTGTGGAAACTACAACATGAGAGAAGCAGAGGAAGCTGTCTTGCAGACAGTTTTAGGGAAGCTCGCTAACTGTGGGTGATTTAGAGTAGCTTGGTGTCAAGGCAAATATAACCCCAAATCACCACTATTGTCCTACCACTGGGCTTCTCCTTTCAGTAAAATTATCTATTAATCCCAAGAATCCATAATTAGGAGGAAAAAGGGGTTTCAGAGGACCATCTATGTCTTATATAAACAAGTAATTATCAGACTCAAAGCATCGCAGACATCAATTGATCCTTTGAAATAAGTGGTTTATAGAAAACTGGGACACAAGGGGCGCCATCACTAGGAATTTGCTTTCCAAATAGCATGCCCATTTCAAGGTTATATATACTTAAAGAGATGTTTACTATAGGAGTTAAAATTATGTACCATCACGTGAGAAATGGCTCTGAATTAATTAAAAATTCAGTTTAATGTAGGCTCTGTCACTATATGAGAGAGACAGAAGAGGGTGGATTGTCTACAGTTACTCTCCTAGGTTCTATTATTCCTAGTGCATCAGCTAAATATTGTTAACATGTGCACCATGTCACTATCAACGTTTCATTTGATCCCTTGCATAATCCTCTGAGGCTGGTAGATGTGGTGGTTTGAATAAGAAGGGCCCCTGTAGGCTCATGTGCTTCAATGCTTGGTCCCCAGTCAGTGGAACTGTTTGGGAAGGATTAGGAGGTGTGGTCTTGTTGGGGAAGGAGTGTCACTGGGGGTAGGCTTTGAGGTTTCAAAAACTCACAGCAGGCAGAGAGTCTCTCTCTCTCTCTCCCTCTCTCTCTCTCTCTCTCTCTCTCTCTCTCTCTCTCAGTATGCTAAGCTGTGTTTACATTGATACTCCCTATGACTGAGGTCTTACGGTTTGTTTCAATGACACAAAATCAACTAAATAAGAAGAGATGGATCTAAGAAAACACCCAGAAGCAAGCTGCATTGATATGCAGAGCAGATAGAACTCTGGAGCAACCTCAGAAGCAAGGTGTCTCCTTGACCTCTCACACTGGAGCTGGCTATTAAAACTTCTTTGACTTATCAACAAAACAGATAAGGCAAAACCCTGTTCCAGAGATTTATTTTTACCCTTAGTTTCTGGGAGGAAGAATAGTACACAGAGGATGTGAAATACCTCTGACATTCATCTGCTACCACTGGATTAACCCTCTTGTCCAATCACATCTACATCGAGCTTCAACAATAAATATAGCTGCCATCATGACAGGGTGTTAGTATAAATCCAACATGGCTGCCCATTCTTCACAGAATCTAAGTGGAAACATCCCCCCCCCTTGGATTTTTGGGTCTATATTTCTGAACATTTCTGTGCCACATAAAAATTTTTGAGGGGTGGGGACTTGAGACAGGGTTTGGATATGTATCCCAACCTACCTTTAAATTCATGATCCTTTAGCTTTTAAAGGTTGTGCCACCCACACAGCTTAACTTTCCTTTTAAAGATTTATTTATTTTTATTATGTATATGAGTACATTGTCTTCATACACACCAGAAAATAGCATCAGATCCCATTACAGATGGTTGTGAGCCATCATGTGGTTGCTAGGAATTGAATTCAGGACCTCTGGAAGAGCAGCCAATGCTCTTAACCACTGAGCTATCTTTCTAGCCCTGCCAGCTTTTGGTGAAAAACAAGAACCAATAAAGAAAACTATAGTGAAAACAGGCCAAGATGAGACAACTGCATGGCTTTTGTAAAGGGTAAAAACCTAACTATAATTCACCCCCAATACCGTATTACAGGCTTTTCTGTATGCTCTCCCATTTAAAAAACAAATGGGAAAATTTGATAATATGGATATAATTTTATAACCCGGAGCACTAGTTTCAGAATGGCACTTAAAACCAACCAGCCAACACACACACACACACACACACACACACACACACACACACCAAATCAAATGGAGGCCCCATTATTAAAAAGTGGACATATTTTATATGTGTGTATTTGTATGTGGTCACGCATGGATGTGTGTACGTATGTGACTGAAAACCAGAGGACAGGCAAGTGTGTTGTTACTCTGAGAAGTTAATAATTTTGTGTGGCTGTGCTGGGGTTCAGAAAATGATCCAAGTGTTGAATCGGCAGCTCCAGAGCCAGGTCTCTCAGACTTCCTGCCCCTGCCTCTCAGAGCCCCAGAAAGCCACACAGGGTTCCCTCTGAAGTATTCTTATCTGAATGAGGGAAGTCCTTCCAGACCCTCCGTAGGATCTCAAAAGGAAGATTCACCAGTGGAAAGAAAACCAGAGTTGACACCACACCCAGAGCCCTGATAAGCTTTGTTCAAGACTGTTATCTATTCTGGCCTAGTCATCTCTCTGAAAGACAATTTCTCAGGGCAGCCATGGTGGCTGACTCTGGTACTCTCTGTAATCACAGACTTTTCCACCTGTGACCCAGTTCCGGAATAACAACTCAGAGGTTATTACTTTATTAATAAATGCTAGGTCATAAGCTAGGCTTGTTCCCTGACTACCTCACAACTTCTATAAACCCATTCATACTATTCTATGTCTGTCACATGGCTAGCTACCTCTCCTCAGTTTCATACGTCGGAGTTCCTCCAAGTCCAGGTGGCGAAATTCCCATGCCTCTTTCCCAGAGTTCCTCTCATTCTGCTGGATGTCCCACCTTCTAATCCTGTCTCAGCTTATTGGCCATCTGAGTTTTATTGACAGGTGATGCTTCCACACAGTACACAGGAGATTATCCCTACAACACCCAATACTCAGAAGGCCAAGGGAAGGAGTTCGTGAATCTGAGGCTAGCCTGGGCTACCTAGGGGTATCCTGACTCAAAAAAACTAAAACCTATGAACAAACAAAACAAAACAAGAACCTCTCCCTGCAACAAATTTCTCCAAGACAGCCTGTGTCCCCCACAATCATTCTATCATAGGGACACATGTGTAACTTTTTAAATCTTCTTGGTTTACTGAATACACACTCTTCATTTTTATGATATATATCATTGTGTAGGAACAAGGTTTATGTTCCTCCTTTGGAAGCCTCAATTTCTGAAATTTCATTGAGCAGTAGGTAAGTTCCTTTATGCTTGTGGCATTTTTCTATAGCATCCTTAACGGTAATATGTGTTTTCAAAACTTTATATCAGTTAGTTAGGTAATTTCATATCTATGAATAATATCTTAATGAACGGTAGCTAGTTAGAGATGTGGACTAAAAATCAGAACAACTTAAGCATCTATTAATAACTACATAATTGCATGAGCTTTGATATATCCATACGATGGGATTTTAGTAGTAGTTAACAGTAATGCTTTGATGAGTTATGACAAAGAGCATGCTCATGATGGTAAAAGCATAATATATGGTGAGATACAGGGATCCCGTTCTTCTCTTTATGTCAGTTCTAAGCCTTCCCCTGTCTTCTGTTAGCATGAGTCCCATTTCCATCTCTTGCCCATGCAGAGCTCTAGACCTTTCATTCTGAGTACCTGCCAAACTTTCTGGTGCTCCCCGAACTTCATACTTGAAATGCAAAGTTCATTTTCTTCCCTCATAATTTCCTCTCCTTTCCCTAATCTGGGCTCACGCCACCACTGCCTATGAGCTCTTTTAACCAGAGTCCTGGGATCACACCACCACTGCCTACTAGCCTCTACACCAGAGTCCTGGGCTCACGCCACCATTGCCCACCATCACTCTACACCAGAGTCCTGGGCTCACACCACCACTGACCACCAGCTCTCTACACCAGAGTCCTGGGCTCACTCCACCACTGACCACTAGCTCTCTACACCAGAGTCCTGGGCTCACACCACCACTGACCACTAGCTCTCTACACCAGAGTCCTGGGCTCACACCACCACTGACCACTAGCTCTCTACACTGGAGTCCTGGGCTCATTACACTACTGCCCACTTGCGCTCTACATCAGAGTCCTGAGCTCACTCCACCACTACTCACCAGCACCCTAAACTGGAGTCTTTATTTTCCTTACCTTCAATCAAGACAAAGCCCTGTGGCTCTCAGCTCTGGAACACCTCCTACCTCATTTCTCAGGACCCTGACCCTGCCTTTGTTCAGGACCTTGTTATTTCTTGTCTGGACTATTGCTGCAGCTTTCTATCTTGCTTCTCTCTGATTTTTCCAAATCCAAACCTGAGATCCTCTGCCAGCTGTGTTCCTAATGTGCAAACTACATCGGCATTCTGTATTAAAAAGATTAAAAAGATAGTCTGTATGAGGAAACCCAAAGATTTTAATATAACTTCGGATCCTCATGGCAAATGCTCCTTTCGTCTCAGGTTCCTGACTCCCCAGTATTCCACCTATGCTCCCAGCACACTAGATTGCTCACATCTGGCAAGTCACGTGCTGTTGGTTGGCTGGACCATCCTTGCCCCCTCAAACCCCCAGGGAAGATATTTATACTTCAGGTACTGTGTTAACTTTTGGGCCAAAATATTTCATTGAAATAAATGTTTTGTATAATTTTGTCAGACAGAGAGAGAAAGGAGATGAAAGAAAGGGAAAGTTAACCTGTGATCCCTCTACTGGGCACCGACAGTAAGCTGTTTGCAATGGCTGAATAAGCGAACCTATCACCAACAACAGGGTGTATCTATAAAACTCAGGTCACTCTGACAACTCCTATGAAAGTGTGTGGGAGTATAGATAGAGGTATGCCTCTTTTAAATACTTGACAGATGTGTCACACTAGGCTAAGTCATCAGGGAACCCACTTCAAGAAAGATAAATTCTGTATGACATTGTTTTCTGAGATCAATAGGAGGCTGTTGATCTCCCAACATTCCTTCCTTCTGTGGACTGCTACTATGTCAGTAGTATGCGTGAGTGTATGTGCTTCCATATTAACCAAGTCTGATTAGAACATGACTTCTATCCCATGCTAACTTGCAGGCTCTACCTAATGACTTCTTCCCTCTGAGAAGTTTAGTCATCTAGCACAGGCTATCCCAGGGAAGGTCAGTCCTTCCTCACTCCAACTCTTCGGTGGTGGTGACGTTCCTCCTGCACTTACACAGTCCATACACGACAGGGGCATTGACATCAGACAGAGCTCAGCACAGGCACTCAGTGTGCTGTACTTGCTCCACAAGGACATTTCCTTCCTTTCTCTCCCAGTTCAAGAGGGAGCTACAGTGAGTGCTGTTCGGAGCTGTCTGAGAACTCTGACTCACAGGAAGATTGTAAACATTTTCTTTTCTGAGACAAAGTTGCACTATACAGGTCAAGGAGACCTTGACCTTGCGATCCTTTCCGAGGGCTGAGACTATAGGCAGGGGTCATCACAGTAAGTTTAAACAGAACTGTATGTCATTTTGTCTTCCCCTCTCTCTGTTCTCCCCTTCCCTTTCCTCCTTCCCCCCTCACCCTCCTTCTCCCTCCTTTCTTTCTTTTGCTTTTTTTCTTCCTTCCCCCCTCTCTCCTCCCCCCCCCCAGGTCCTGCATCCCCAATCTCCAGGGCCTACATAGTCTAAGCAAGCACTCCCACATTGGGCTACATCTACACTCTCTCTCACCTGCCTGATTTGATCCCTTAGTCACAGTTATCCAGGAATACAGTAATTCATGTTAAAAGAATGTGAACACTGTTTTCAGTATTGTTTTATTACATAAGGAATTCTCTTCATGTCAAGATTCATTTTTAAAAAATGAAGGAACTCAAAATTGCCTGCAGCTAGGTCCCTTTCATTATGAGAACTTACTTTTCAATTCTAGATGTTTTTATCTTTATTTCTTTGTTTATTCCCACTTTGTAAAAAAAAAAAAATAGCAGATTATTGGAATTACTAAAAAGAAGATGGTGATCCTGCATTCCGTTATTTATTAGAAAGTAAACGGTTATAAACATATAAAGCGTGGGAACTTCTAAAGATATGTCCGCCTCTGCATTCTTTGGAGGAAATGAGTTTTGCCTATTTTAAACAATGACACCGAACACAATTGAGAGCTGGCTTGTGTTCAGTAACCAGCATTTTCCTGGTGGTGTGAGCCTTCAGCGTATTCTTCTAAAGCAGACTTCTCAGTGTCATTTTGATCTCTAGAACATTGGAGTTTCCTATATGACATTACATGTGTATCCTTGAGGAGCCTGGGCATGAAGGATTTTTATTTTAATACAATACTGAAGAAATGGTTAAAAACCATGTCTTTCACTTTTGGGATCATGACTGCCTACAGGAAATAAACACGTAGCAGGTTACAGAGCAAATATACAACACGTTTGCTTTTCATGTCCCTGGGAGTGTGTCTCAAATATTAAAAAGGGATAGGAAACCAAATGGTTAAAAACAACAACAACAACAACAACAACAACAACAACAACACCAACAACACCCAGTGAAGTACATCTCTGTGTTGAGTTTCAAAGCCAAAGAGGAAAACAAAGTCCCCAATAACAATTCAGTGTAGGAATTATTTTTTAAAAGGTATCCCAGATCCACTCAGTTCTCCTGTGGGCACAGTGAATTCTGAGAATGATGCCAAGAAATTAAACGTAAGAAGAAGTTCTCTCTTGCAGGTACAGGGTGGAGAGAGAGCCTGTGCACCCTGGGGGGAGGAACCCTGCAGCACTTTGACATACAGATCTGACCCTGGGCAGTTCCGGGAGAGTGATAGCCATGCTGTTGGGGTTAAGGAAGGGTGGCCATTCACTGGGGCTTTGACATAGTCCCAATTGCTCATAGTAGGTTTTTCTGAAATGTGTTAGGTAACTACACTGCTTAAAAACTGCTCTCCCTTAGAGGTGAAGGGGAGGGGTGATGGGTGGGAAATTTGTTTTATGTTTTACGCGACACCTCATATGATGAAACTCTACATTTGTAATGTCTATTATTTTAACTTCTTGTGGATGTACTTCTGCTTGTTTCTTCTGATTCTTTCCTTATTTATTTATTTGTTTTATGTATTGTGTGTCTCATAATTTTGACTTGTGAGTGCATGTTTGGCTGATCCCTTTTTTTAATTTCTGGAAGTTCTATGAGGTATATGTATAGATTTAGAATGGATACATATATATATAGTGAATATATATAATATATTATATATATATAATCCATCTATCATCTATCTATAGATTATCTGTCTAGCTATCTATTGATTGATCTATCTATGAAGGTGTTGCTTTTGTTTTTATAAAGTGCATAGAATGCTGCTAACTAGGCCATGTTGATTGCTCCACCTGGCATTTTCTGGTTTTGAAGGTCTGAGCTTTCCCAGTTTTGAATAATCAATGCATAGTTTTTAATCAAAATAAGAAAGACAGATTTGGACAGATTATTTTGCTCTTAGAGTCTTAGTTTGGCAGACAGATATAACTATGTGGCTCACCTTTACTTTTCCTATTTTGCATTCCTTACAGGAGCTCACATTGTAACTTCCGACTCCTGCAAGCCCAGGTTTGTTTCTAACTCGTGTAGGTCACTAAAACATAAGCAATCCGTACATTTCCATTTTATACCGCGCATTAAATTTTTGGAATTTTGAACTATGGTTAGGAAATTCCTTTAGGTTGTTAAAGTTCTGCTTCGTGTGCCCATAGTTTACCCAGTATATTAGGTAATAGTGGAACCAGTTACCATATTACATACATTCTCTACATGTGCGCACAGATCTGCACATTTAGAGGGTACATCTTTGAAACTAGAATCTATTCTACCACAAAGCTGCAAATGCACCTTAACCAACTGTTCATGGATTGTCAGTGAGTCAACATGTCAGACTGAACTGTACGCATAAAGGTCGAGACGATTGATTGGGCTTATTTCTACTGTGCCATCCTAGGCTTCCTATCGGATGCACAGAAACATGGAGAGCTGCAAGTGTAACTTCATCTGTTGGTAAAAACATACTACTCTTCTAGGACACAGTTCACTTATTATAGCAAAGATGAAAGAAAACAGCAAGCTTTTAAAAGTTTTTAAGTTTCGTGGGCTTGGATTCCCTCAAGTAGTTGAGGAATTGTATGTGTGAACTTATAACTCACCAAAAGAAAAAGAGAGAAATCTGAGTTTCCAGGAATGGCGTAATAATTTTGATGAGAAAACAAACATTAACTGAAGTCAAGCTATCAGTTATTTCAGCAAGATGGCCAACACATGGGAAGCAGCGCTGGGGAGCAGCACTGGGGATGGCAGACTCTAGGAACTGCTCAATCTTGTTCTCATGGTGTAAAATAAAGACTAAGTATCAGCAAAGATGGCCAGTGTGGAAATAAATCTACTTTTGCCTGGATTTTGGGTTGTAGAGAAAAAATATTATATTGTGTGGATGTTTCACCTGTCAATGAAAAAACCTATGGCCTATGGTTTAGGCAGGAAATAGAGGTGAGACATCCGGGAGGCAGAAAGGATTCTGGGATAGGGCCAGGCACAGGAAGAGTTGACCAGGAAGATGTGAATAGATAGATCCATGCTACCTGAGCGCAGGTAACCAGCCATGTGGCAGAATGTAGGTTAAAATAGTTAGGTTATTTTAGTTATGATCTAGTCAGAGAAGAGCCTAGTTATATAGCCAAGGTATTTGTAAATATATTTGAGTCTGAGTCTTATTTCTGAAAGCATGGGGCTGGGAGGAAGAACCTGGCCATAGCTTCAACATTGGATTTCTTGCTATAATGATATTAGAAAAGTTGTTTGATTTTTATTGTTTCTTTCAGTCTCTTTTTCCTAACAAGTCCCTACTTGTCCCCCTACTTCTTGTTGTCACTGCCCCTCCCTCATCCCACTGCCCAGCACATCCACTCCCTTATTCTGGTCTGGTTAGCATCCAACAGCATCTATCTCTTCCTCTATGTGATTATTAACAGATCTGTTGTGTTTCTCCCACCAGGAAGTTAAAATTACTCATGGAAGGGGTCTTGCTTTATTTTATTTACTAATACATATAGATGCCAACAACCCAAATGGTACCTATTAATAAATAAAAATGACCTGTTTTGTAATAATTTTTATTTCCTTGCTCTTCATGTTTTTTTGTTGATATGTATGTGCAAATGAGATACATGCATGCCATATACTTTAACTTACCTGAAGGAAGGTTGTCACTCCTAGAACAATACCAATTATCATTTGCTGGAGGTATAAAGTGACCTTGTCATTTGATGTCATTGTCTATCTTATATAAATATTTTATAAGTACATGGTCATCTCATTTGGTCCAAATCTCTCCTATGGTAGAAGTAATGTGTATAACATACAGGACTGGGGTAAGCTTCATACCTCATTTTTCTCTTTGAGTTTTGTGATCATAACAATCACGGGACTGTCTTCTTGCCAAACCATCTGCCAGAAGTCATTCACAGTGTTGATCATGGGGCCCTGGGTGGCAATGAAGGCTTTCTCCTTACCACTGTAGCCCTATTTGGAGTAAAGAGACAACATATTGGCTTATGTTCATGGATTGTAGTGGACATTTGGGGGATGATCTTCAGAATAATAGAGGTGTGGAAGTTCAAAAGCAGCTTCCTTGATTCTAACACCACCAGGTACATACGTGGTATTTCCCAGACAATCCAGCTTGCCATTAGGTAGTAAGGTGTGGGGCAGTGATCTGTGACAGGCAGTCTGGCACCCGGTTGAGCACAGGCATAAATTCTAGGTGACCCAGCGGAATCCGCAAGGGATCGGAAACATTATCCAATGCTCCCGGGAGGCTTTTGGTTTTGGTGACAGTCACGTACCACCCCTCCTCAGGTAGAGGTGTGGCCACATAGCCCCAAGCCATCCCCATGTTAACGAGACACCTAGAGGCTTAGCCACGCCCCTTCCCAGTTACTATATCTGACTTGCCTCTCCCAGAGGGGCAGGGGTACAATTCCATCCACGCCACTCTTTATAGGATGAAAATAAACGTCTTAGAATTATGGACTGTCTCTTCATCTGGACCCACCATGGGAAGCGAGGGATCCGGCCCTCGATTAATGAGCCATGGCTAATCTCTCATCGAGGGCTTCCCAGTGCTCCCAGACGGTACCCATTCACCCAAGCCTAAGCAGCTAGCCCGGCGCCCGCTGAGACCTGGTGCCTGTGGGAACCGCAGCTGCACTCCAGCTAGCCCATCTGCGGCACCCTGTGGCGACTGCAGAGCCCCGAGCTAGAGAACCCACCGAGATGGCTGCTGTGCATTCCTCGGGAATGGCCCCTCCCCACCCACGGGCAGGGCCCCCGCAAAGGCTTCCCACAGCCCCCACCTGCCCGTTGGACTGTGTGGGAAGACGCTTGGTCACTTCCCGCATGTCTGCTGTCCCACCCAGAGCCACAGCGCTCGGGACAGACACGTGGGGCTTCTTTTCACTATGCCAGGTTTGTTCCCACAGTAAGGGTTGTAAATTTCAGTTCCACAAGAGCATCACATGTAGCTTGTACTCACGGACTCATAGCCAAGGAGGACTTATAGCTAAGGAGGAAGGACTCAGGGTGAAACACCTATCACCAGTGTTGATGAGACTATAACATATAACATGAAACACTAGTGACCAAATTAAAGCAAACTTTATTCTGAGGAAAGAAGAAAGAAAGCTTGGGGGCATTTCTTAGGGGAAAAAAGGTAAAAGCAACAATTCCAAATTGTAAGTCAACCTGCTAACCAAAGAGAAATGTATAGTTACTTACCCGAATATAATTAGCATTAATGTAAGTACTCAATGAATCAGTTATATTTTTTGGTCTTAAGCACACTCTGCTGAGGGGATCTGAGGAGGAAGGCAGAGAGAACATATTGAGTAGATTTACTTTTCAAAAAAAATCTCCAGAGCAACTATAAGCAGCAAAGGGAAGTGTGTAAGTTCAAGGCTATTCACCCAGTGTCTGTATCTGTCTTTGGTGTGTGTCCGTCTCTTGATCTATCTCTGATACTTGGTGTCCTAATTAACCTGTGATTCTGATGTAGGTCATGACATCTTTTAATGGAGTTCTGATTCTTGATTCCTCTCTCATCTGGACCCTTCTCTTTTTCTTTAGATTTGAAGTTTACAACCCTGCTTTTCTCCTGTACCTTCAGAAAAGCATCTAGCTGCCCCCTCTCATTTCATTGTATTCCACTACATCATCTGATCCAGCCCTCCAGGACCTCAGCCTGCCTAGCCTCACCAGCACGTGTTTCAGTAGTATTCCTTGATTTACTGGGATTGAAATATATGCTATTAGCATGGATGTGGGTGGGGCAAGCGAGGGGGAAAGGGGGATTGAAGAACAGAGCTCAGTTCCAAGAGCTCTCAGTCTGTTCCTAAAATAACAGACAATGTTACTGATCACCTTAAGCTCTGTTCCTAAAATAACAATGTTACTGATCACCCTAAGCTCTGTTCCTAAAACAACAGACAA
>JADRCH010000263.1:776475-808727 GCA_019843965.1 Rhynchomys soricoides
TAAGCTCTGTTCCTAAAACAACAGACAATGTTACTGATCACCCTAAGATGCTGCTGCTCTCAGCGCTTTAGAGTTCCTATATCATTAAACCTGGAAGTCTAAAAGAAGTTGCCTTAGGCAGTGGCTGCCACTCTATCAGCATATTCTAAACTGAAACATTCTTGTTCATAGAAGGCAGGTCTTTAGTCAGTTTACCCCAAACACTACAAGACTCCTTGTGTGCTGTTTTGGATGACCAGAGAGACACGGGATGACTGTGAAGATGGATCAGCTAAGGGTCAGGTGTAACCTTACAAAGGGTAGAAAATGGGGCTCAGCAACATGGACCTCTTCTGGGAGATGGGCCTTCAGCACTTATGGGCCTTTCCCTGAAGGGTCACGATGGGCAAATGGTTCTGAAGCAAACTAGAGCTGAGTGGGCCCTGGGAATGTGTCCAATGGCAGCCTGATCAGCTAGAGTCCTCATAGGACAGATCCTGTAGAGAAGCCAAATGGCATGAATCGTTTCAAACCATATCATTGCCTTCAGTTCTTCTGAAATCATGCCACGTCTCTATGTTTCCTACAACAGTTGGTAAGAGGCAGATTGGCCTTTATTGGCACTGGCCATGTCTACCCAATTTTACATTCAAAATGTGGTATTCAGTTTTAAAGAGTCTCCAAAATAGTGTGGCTTCAGCATGTCACCTTCACCAAGCTTGGTCTATCTATGTTATATAATGAGTATCATGTTGTTTATAGTGACAGTGGACTTTCTGCTAGACTGTTTTCTATTCCTCCATCTTATCAGATGCATTTTAATATACATCAAGCAAAAAAAGATCCAAACATTTTATAGAACACATACACACACACAGAGAGAGAGAGAGAGAGAGAGAGAGAGAGAGAGAGAGAGAGAGAAGAGGAGCCACAGAGATGTAAGCAGCACTTGGTGACCAGGTTTCATTGGTGGTAGGATGGGGGAAGGGCCTAACTGCTGGTCTTTGTGCAGTGCCCTTGAGCTTCTTGCTGTACAGTGCTGTACAGCCCTTGAGCTTCATGATGTACAGTGCTGTATAACATCAGTTATCTAAACTGAAGCACACAAAAACATGCACAGTCATCTCCTGCTGGATGCACAGACTCACAAAGCTAGAGACAAAGTGCCACTTGTCTCCTGCTATGCACTCCCTGTTCTTTGTTCAGTGACACGATTCCAGGTTCTTGCTGGGAGCCTGGCAGGATGCTCCCCATCCCTTGCAGTTGGTGTGGCCACATGCCCAGGTTGCCATTTGTAAATGAGAGCAATCTGTATGACATGACAGTCAGAGGAGTAAAAGGGGAGGCTGTGATCTCCTTCTGCTGCTTTGCATTTCATTCTGCAACTTGAATCCCATGAGAAGATGGCAGGGTCTTCACCAGAGACAAAGGTCTGGATGCACACCATGGCAAAGCTACCAGATGGACCTGGGAAGCTTTTTCCTCAGTTGTAAATACATTTTCAGCTTTACTTCAAATGCTGATACTTTAGTCTCTCTAATATATACACACACATATACACACACATATGAAATGTTTTAGTAAGGAATAATAATGTCAGAATATTCGGTCCATGTAGCTGTGTTCTATGAGTCTAAATTTGTGAATATTTAGAAAGAAACTAAAAGTTTAAGACGCAGTCTTCATATCCAACAAGAACCAAGTTCTTCAAAGACAAAAAAAATTAGCAATAGAAGAAGAAATATTCCTTTCAGTTTAAAATGAAGCCCAGTGGATCTATGGCTGGCCACATGGACACCTGTGTGATTACATCGGCCTGGCCAACCCTAAATTTCGATGTACTAATTTCTCCAATCCTGCCCAGTCATAAACACACAGTCTACTTGCTCTACTGTCTACTTTTGGAAGAAATTACTTTTAGCTATCATGCATTGCCACTAACCATGCGAAGCCATCAGCCACATGTGTATACTGAATACTTGACAAGCAGCTAGTAGAAACAGAGAAATAAAGTTTTAAATATATATATATATATATATATATATATATATATATATATATTTGAGACAGGGTTTCTCTGTGTAGCCCTGGCTGTCCTGGAACTCACTCTATAGACCAGGCTGGCCTCGAACTCAGAAATCCACCTGCCTCTGCCTCCCAAGTGCTGGGATTAAAGGCGTGCACCACCACTGCCCGGCTTAATTTTATATTTTAAATTGGGAGTTACTTTGCTGTAAATGGCTAGTAGTTGTTCTTCTAGATAGTATAGTCCTGAAGGATGAATTCTAAACTCTACTTATGGGAGTACAGCAGTCTTTAATTATCTATACCCACAGCCTCATTGCCAGCTACATCCCCATCTATGCCATCTGATCAAGCTCCAGCATCTTCTGGATTTTACACATTTGTACGCACTGTCTCCTCTACCTTTGATACATGATAGTTCCCCGCTCCTCAGGGCTCAGGGCTGCAAATGCACCTTTCAGAAGTTCTGGTCTGCTCAGGGAAAACGAAGCATCCCCTTCTTGGTCTGGTTTCCTTGACTTTTATATTAGTACCTGTCATTTTATTCTTAAGTGCCTACATTTCTGCCTGTCATCCATGGGTTGTGGCAAGACCCTTGAGGGCATGGACCATGTTTGACTCATTTCTATGTCCTCCACAATTTCCATTTGATATGTGGTTCACAAGGAGTTTATTTCTAGAATTCGTTTCCATTGTGAAGAGAGTTCAAATGTTACTTTTGGTTTTCTAGGTTCTGTTTTCTTAGCAAAGGAGACAAGAAAGACTGTGCTTGTCTTAGTGTCTGCTGGCTGCTAGGTGTTTGCACAGGGGCTTTAAGCCATTTCAGCTTGAGAATGAGACCCACTTCTGCGTTATTTCTGCGTTATTTCTATGGAACCTATGAGCTACAGGGAATTAACTCTGTAAACTTCTCAGAAGTGGTTCTCCATCAAGCTAAGTTATGTTTATGAAAAAAATAGTAGTTTATAGTAATTTCCATGTACTGAAGGTTACGTTTACTTGTTATTTTTAAAGCAAGATACCACATATGACTATACAAGGAAGAACAGTTTTCCAGCCAAACCCTTTTTCTTTCCTGTTCCTTCCCAGCTTCCTTCGTCATTTCTTACTTCCTCCTACTTTATGTACTTCCTTCCTCCTTTGCTTTCCTTGTTCTCCTCAACATTATTGGACATAATCATAGATCCCTTGTACCAGGTCTGTATTTATGAGTCTATCCCAGTCTCACTAAAATACCCATGGTGACCTTGAGTTCTCTGTTTACCAGACACAATGAAATCTGGTCAGTATTTTAAGTGACATAAGCCAGACTTTATCAAAGGTGACTGTATGCTAAGGGTTTTCCTTCCGGGCAGAAATGCATTTGAGGCTCCAGGGAAAGAGAAATGGCAAGATGGGGAAGATATATGCCTGTGAGTCCTGAGCAAAGCCAGTGACCCATCTTGGACTTCACTGCAAAAGAGAGACGACTCCAGGACCACATCATCCAATATGGTAGCCATTAGCCACCTGAGGCTACTTACAGTTAATTAACTAGAGTAAGACAAAATGTTGAGTACAGTCCCAAGTTCCATTAGTGGCACTGCAAGAGATCAACTGTTACAGACTGGCTTTTATATCAGAGACACAGAACATTCCTATTGCTGCGGAGATCTGATCTCAGCAAGGCAAAGTGGTGATGATTTGGAAGCTCCTGTGTAAGGACCATGAGAAAACAAGACCAGAAAATGGGGCTCTTAATAGTCTACGTTTGAAACAGGATTCTTCCATACATACAGTGTTTACTTATTTTCTGGGATTTATTCTAGATAAAGTAATGACAGACCCACCATCGTTGATGTAGGGAAGAAAATAGAATGTAATATTGGTTATTAATCTATTAGCTAGGACTCTATTAGTGAATTTGCACATGGAATGTCTTCAGTCGATGCAGAGCATAGTATTGTTGTCCCTGTTTTTTCCCTCTGGGGCTGGGGGATAAAGAAAGAATGGCAAAAAAATAGGGAGCCCATGCACAGTAAGAGCAGAAATAAAACCTAACGCTAGGACCTTGTTTTAGCTACAGAAGTTGTTGCTTTAGTGAGTGGTTTGCTTGCTTGTGTATCTACTTTGTAATAAGAATGTCACATAAATCTAACATGTATGGAAAACACTACTGAGAGTTCTTGCTACACATTTCCATTTTAAGTAGGAAGTGATGGTAAACAGGGCTTCTGCAGTTTTGTGTATATATTGTTTTATAATTCTAGAAATAAGTAAATATATATAATGCTTTATTATACGTATCAGTTGCGTGTCATCCCTCCATGCTGATGCATGCTGGGTCTTCCTTTGTTGCGTCTGTGATTTGGGAGAGAGCATTTACCTCTAATATTTGTTTACACTGCAAGACAATTTGACTCAAACTTGACCTTTGCCCCTTAATCTACTACTTAGCCTGTTCTGAGCTAAACATCGTCCTCAAAGAAATAACAACAATTCAATTGACTGTTGGTTATTCATATACCCACAAAACCAGATGGCCTCACCAGCACATAAACACATGGACAAGCTTCCGGCCAGAGAGCTTATCATGGGCTAGCAAAGTAAAGGCAATCATGATATTTAAAGTCCTGATCATTTGCTAATTATCAATTTATATAGCATTTCAATGTTATGATGGCTTAAAGTCTAAAGCAAGCCACAGAGAACAGCTATGTCTGTCATTAAAGTCTTCTCTGATACTTTGAGCCAATGGTGTGGCTTGTCTAAACTGTCTAAACTAAGTTATTGTTTGAGAAACAAGGGTGGGAGTTTCTGGGCTATGGATACTTTCCACTGAAAATCCATCATTTGCAGCATCAGTTGTCAGCACAGATACCCTGGACCACCCAGTTTTAGAAATGGAAAAGCTGATACAGAGTCCGTAGCTGTTGTCTGATATCATCTGTGGCAGGAAACAGAGAAGGCTTTGAAACAACCAGAACAAACTGAAAACTCTTTGAAAGCAGAGGACTTATAATCATTTCTGTGGGACACTGGTCCTTATTACTTAATTCTTGGTATATTTTAGAGAAAATTTTAGGGAAGAGAGAGAGACAAAGAACAAGAGAGATCCTTTTTTATTCGCTCCTGATTATTACAGTCATAAATAAAATATCTTTTGATAATGAACTATGCCTTAAGAAATAGACAATGATTTTTACTCATTAAAACTGCATTACAGCGGGGTGACTTTCGCCAGAGGAGGAGGTCCATATACATATGTAATATTTATTGATAGTAATTCTTTAATTATTTGATTTTAATATGTTTCTATTACTACAAATATGAAAATATATTTTGTATGAGTAAACTAATAAAATTAACATTATTTAAAAAGTCAGTACCTTTTCCTTTTAAAAAATGAACATGTATTAATTATAAAAATGTGTTTTATCATGTCAAATTCTTATATGTTTATACAATGCATCTTGACTGTGTTGATATCCCATCAACCTCTCTTGACAGGCATTTGCTTCGTTTCTAGTTTTTAGTTTTTATAAACTATGCTACTATTAATATTTTATATACAATTTTGAGTGAACCTGTCTCATTTTCACTAAGTATATGCCTAGGAGTAGTAATTTGGGTCATTATATTAACAACAACATATAATTTATATAATAACTTTTTTTCTATGATAAGAGGAATCAAGGCTAAGGTCCTGAGAGGCCAAACCCTCTACTTTGAGTTGTGCCTTCAGGACCCATCAAGGCTTAGCTGTTGAGGAACTGCAAATTAATCAGCTACTCTACCATCTTGTTGGAGACATTTAAAGATTCTGATTTCTCTACAATCTTGTCAACATTTTATTGTGTCTATTTATATCATAATGATAACCATGGTGGCTATGAAGTGATGTCTCTCCTTGCTTCTGAGCTCTCTAATGGATAAGAATACCAGTCATCTTTTATCCTTGTTGGTCAGCTGTATGCCTTCTATGAAGAGTTTCTGTTCAGGTAACTATCCCTATTTTTAAGTGACTTTGTTGTGTATGATTTCAGGGCTGACCATTTGGCCATGGATAACCAATTGGAGAGCTCTTCCCTGGGCGAGACTATTTTTCCTGTTCTTGGCATTCCTTAGTTGCCTATAGATCTTTGCCTAAGGTTTAGGACTTCGTAAGATTTGTCTCCTTTCATGTTAGCATGTCTACTGGTGTTGTACTAATATTATACTGACTGAACAGGTGATACTTAGGAACACACACACACACACACACACACACGCACACACACACACCACACCTAAAGAAAAAAGACATCATGAGCCTGAGAGAGAGCAAGCTAGGCAGATACTTAGGGGTAGCTGTGGGGGAGGGAGAAGGAAAGGAGAAAATGATGTAACTATATCTTAATTTCAAAAATAAAGAATATTAAATCCTGAAATATTGCATTATTATCTTTAATATTGGGCTGTTAGGATACTTTTTAGATTCTATATACAAGTCTCTTATCACATGTTTGTTCTGTAACTATTGTCCCATTCTGTGTGTTATCTCTCATTTTTTTAGGATGACATTTGAAATGGGAGACTTTTGTTTTTCAGTGAAGCTCATTCCCTCTGTCTTCTGGTGGCTTGAGCTTTCAGTGTCATCTAAGAAACCACTGGTAACTTCAAGCTTACGAGAATCTGTGCTCATTCATTCTTTCTGTCTTTCTTTCCTTCCTTCCTTTCTTTGTCTTAGCTTCTATCTACATGCAAGTATCTTAGCCATTTCGAATTAATTTTTATATATGGTCCAAGGCAAGATTCAATTTCTTTTTCCTTCATGCGTGAAATCATTTAACCCTATGATGAAAACTGAGTAACTGTGATGTGTAACGCTGTGGTGTTTTAGGACCATGGATCTTTTTGGAATTGTGAGCTAGTAACTGTGATGCAAGTAGTATGAAGTGAGGTCACTCAACTTCAGATAACTTTAGTGATGCCTAATTTTGACATATTCCAACTCTAAGCTTGGTGTCTATCAGACTGTTGTGAGGGTCGGGAAGAGGGTGAGGTAAAGGTGAATGGGCGACATAGTTTTCCGGTGCAAATTATTGACTCAAGAAACTTACTTGGCAAGATGGTCTTATAACGATTTTTAGTTCCATGACGTGGAATATCAATTTCTTTGGGATCCACAAAGTTCATTGGTATTTCCTGGAAAATAAATAATTCAAATTGTGTATTTAATGCTGACACAAAGGAACATCTTTACGGGGGTGGGGGGAGCATAGACCCCATGATCTACTGGACTTCACAGTCATTTATAAAACAACAGACTAGTGCACTGGCTGACCAGAATCTTAGTAGATAAAATACAGCCTGTGGGCTAATGTCTAAGAAACAGCCCTGTGTATTTAGAAATATTATTTTATATGTAGTTAGTACACAGAGAGAGAGAGAGAGAGAACACTCAGACAGTAAGCCTCTTGCTGTGTCATCAATTAGGAAAATACTTTTAAAAAACAACATATTTAACTTTGTTGAAAAACTTTAAAAATTAAAATGAATTAATTATTAATTAATGCATTTATTTATTTGTTTTTCAAGGCAGGATTTCTCTGTATAGCCCTGGCTGTCCTGGAAATTGCTCTGTAGACCAGGCTGGCCTTGAACTCAAAGAGATCCGATTGCCTCTGTACCTCAAGTGCGTGTACCACTACTGCCCAGCTTTATTTTATTTTTGATTTCTTCAAAATTTTTTTATAAGATCAGCAAAAGAATTCATTAAGATTAATTGTTATTCTTTTAGACTCATTAATACTTCCTCCCGACGTGATAAGCACGGAAGGATTTTGTTGTTGATCCATGTGGAAATGTTCTTTTAATAGAGGAATTCCTTATAATTGCACTGTTCCATTTGTGGTTAGAAATGCAATGCTTGTAGGAAAACGGTCCACTTTTCTCCTCTTTAACAAGAAGACAACCTTCTTATCTAGTAAGAATATAGATCACGTGGCTCAGAGGGTCAGCGGGGACGAGCTAGGACAGACTGGTCCTATTCCCACCTGCGAGACCTAAAATCGAACACATCCTTATATGACCAGGCTCAAGAAATGGGCAAGAATTTCAAAAGGGTATATGCAAGTATTAAGATTTTCTTATAAAAATACAGCATTTCTTAAGCTAAAATTCTTAAACAGATTGAACAAATCAGGGTGGAATGAAATAAAATAACCGTGGCGTTACTGGATGATGAAGAAAATGAAATCCTCTGTCTTATAGAATACTCTTGTCATTTCAGTTAGCACACATTAACACACATTAACCTAGGAAATAACACAGTTGCCCTGTTGTTTTCACGAATGTACACAATGCGCTTTGACTGCACTCATTACCTCCTATTTTTCCAGCTCCCCTTGTCCAAGTTCACTTTGGCAAAGATAACTAAATAACAAAATGAGGAAAATCATCCGGAATTTCACTCACATGGTCCGCCTAGTCCAGCAATCCGAAAACTCAAGGAAAGCCAGACTCCATCATGAATCGAAAACTTGGATACAGAGAAGAACTTTCTTTTAAAAAAAGAGCCACTTCATTAATTTTTGTGATTTTAGACATTGAAGATTATCTCTACACCACTGAAACATTTAAATTTCTTAGTTCTAAGTCATTAAAATCAAACAAAATAGAATTGTTGAATATTCAAGGATTTTTTTTTTTTTTCGCAAGATCTCAAGTAGCTCTGGCTTTCCTCAGACTGGCTATGGAGTTAAGGATGACATGAACTTTGAATCCACCTTGCTCTACTTTGAGTGGCGTGCACCACCATTTCAGGTTTATATGGTGCTGGGGGTCAAACTCCGGGCTTCACACATGCTAGGCAAGCACTCTGCCTGCTAACCTAACCCCCAACACACATGTTCATTTTTGATAATTCCAGCAAGTCTATCTGCTTTGACAGAGCCCTAGAGAGGGTGACATTTTTAACCCCACCTCCCTATTCTCTATCATTTCCCGCTGTTCTTGGGGACACACTGACAATCTGTCGGGACCCAGCATTGTTGTTCTCTGTGTTGGCCTCATCTTTCAGGGATGTAGGCTATACCAAGGGCGTATTTAATAAACAGACATATTGACAGTCCCGGGACAGGCTCTAGATGCTAGGCAGTGTGACATTAACTGGCTCTTCCATTTCTAGGTTTAATTTGCTTACCATATTACAATGACACACTATGGCATCTCATCTTACAAACTTACATTGGTATCGTGCTTCAGAAGGTTGATGATAGTTAATGTCTTTAACAGGGAGTCTAATAACTACTGATTATTCTCCACTGTCTGATGCCAAATATCTGAACTGACCACAGAACCATCTATTATTATACTTGATCAATATAGCTCAAGCTGTGTAACTCTGACGTAAAGTCATCTAAAAAGTGAGCTCTGACGTAAAGTCATCTAAAAAGTGAGCATTCCCCTCAGATAATATGACCTTCTACTCCAACTTTATTCTCTGTGTGTAGTATCTTACCATGCAATACTGATTGCATACAAAGTGATGTAATATTGCTTTTTCTAAAATAACGTCATACAGCGTTCATTATTATTTCTAGACCACACTTGGTCTTTCTTGAATTGTGTTGCCCAAATTAAAAAACGGAAACAAAACAAAACAAAAGGAATAAAAGAAAGAAAGAAAGAGAGAGAGAGAGAGAGAAAGAAAGAAAGAAAGAAAGAAAGAAAGAAAGAAAAGACATTCTGAGCACTGCCTGTACCTTCTCCGTTCCTTTGGCTGCCTCATTCAATGAAACCGATGTTTTGCTTAGTGTTACAAATTGTCTCGCTGGGCAGTGGTGGCGCACGCCTTTAATCCCAGCACTTGGGAAGCAGAGACGGGCAGATTTCTGAGTTTGAGGCCAGCCTGGTCTACCCAGGACAGCCAGGGCTATACAGAGAAACCCTGTCTCGAACCCCCCCCCCAAAAAAACAAAAACAAAAACAAAAACCAAAAACCAAAAAACGAATTGTCTCAATTTCTCAGAGTATTTTAGTGTTGACGCCTTCCCAGTTCTAGTTTCTGTAGGATTGCCTCTTGAGCCTCCAATCTGCTCCTCTCAGTGCTTTCTCCACTGCAGATGCAGTGGCTTTTCTAAAACAAGCTTAAACCCCATTCCTAAACATGTATTAAAATCTGTGGGTTTACCTTTTTCTTTTCTGTGTTTCTGAGGCTCAACTTTTGTCACTTTCCAGTAAACCAGAACAATTCAATTCCCCACAATCACAGAAAGGTTTTATTCCTAATCTAGAAATGTCTCTCCTCTGCTCAAGTCCCCTACGGCACTGCACCCTGCTGGCTCTTATATACTCAGTTAAGAATTGCATTGCAGCCTCAACAGTCAATCAATAGGTAAAACAGGAGGTGTATCTGAACCTATGGCACTTTACCTTTTGTATTGTAACTGCTCGCTGTCAGCTGCTTGAGATAGCGCCATTTCCAGACACAGACCTATTGCTTAGAATAGCAAGACAAGTAAGAAGGAAGGGGCTCACCATGAATTCACTTTGCAGTAGGTGGGAACTTGCCATGATGTCCCTCAGCTGTGGCCTTGTGAGAACTCGGCTGGCTGACTGCAGGTACTCCATGGCGACTTTCTCCCGGGGGGTTGAGACGGCCACAAAGGGTTCCACATTGCCCAGGCTACTCATGTCCAGTGTAAGAGATACATTGGAACCTCGTCTACATGGGGGAAAGAATGTTATAACATTTAAATATTCATGAATTTGTTTTATTAGATACATGAATTGGAAATATTATTTTGGTCACACAAATTGTCTTTTTTTTTTGGTACGAGAACACAGTTTGATGAGATTTTTCCAGAAATAAGGATCACATATGTAGCATATATCTGGTATCATGACTGACTATAGAAAGTCTCCATAGCCCCTTATAGGAAATTGATAATTTTATTGTTGTAAACAATTCTGAGTTGAGAACATGTACTATAAGTTATTAGTAAACATACTTGCTGCAGAAAGAATAGGATTAGTAATTTTATTAACAATTAAATAATAGGTTAATAATTTTAAAATGAATTTCAGAAAAAATAAAGACATTTGAGTGGAGAAGCCATATGGAACGCAAAAGAACATGTTTTCATACATATGTCTGAGAGTTCAAAATAGACACCGTCGTCATTAAATGGTTTAGCCGTTTCACAATGTAGACAAGTTTCAAAGTAGCATATACTATACCCTAAATAAATACACCTTTATTTGTTAATTAAAACATAATAACATTAAAATACCAGTTCCTATTGCAGTTTAAATTACTGTATTAAAATAGAATGTAGAAGTTTTAAAATGTATGTGTATACATAAATTTATGTACTGTAACTTCTAGATAAACCCTTTATATCAAGAGTTAATGGTACATACCTGAAACTCTACAGATTAGGAGATAGAGGCAGGAAGAATAGGAGTTCGAGGTCATTCTTGAGTTTTGAAGCCAACCTGGACCATACAAGACTATCTCAAACAAACAAGAACCAAATCAAACAAATAGAAAACAACTTTGTATTTTAAACACACGCACACATACAGAGACACACACAGACACACACTGACCCAGACATACACAAACACACACACAGACCCACACGGATACACGAACACACACACACACACACACACAGATACACGAACACACGTGCACAGACACATGCGCAGATACACACACAGACGCACGAACACACATACACAGATTACTCATTTAACTTTATGAAATTTGGAAGAGGCCATCACAGACCCACAGGCTTAGTCTCAGGTGACTTTTTTCTTTATCCCCACCCTTTCTTTTCCTGGGAAGTAACGGCGGAAGTAACGTCCCCTACACAGACCTCGGTGTATTGTGTAGATGATGTAACTCCCTCTTAGAAGTTCTATCAGTTGTGTGAAGTGCAGCATGTGACAACCAACAGCAGCACGGGTGGCTGTTGCTACAAACAGCATGAGAGGAAAGAAGCCTGACAGGAGGGCGCAGAGACTGTGCCCATAATGGCTGTAACTTAAAAGAGTACACGGCTGTGGGTCAGGATACTGCATACAGTGCCAAGGGTCTGGTGTCCTACAGAAGCGGAGCAGGGAGCAGCGTGTCAAAGCACCAGAGGAAAGACAGTGAAAGGAAACTCGAGCCTCGATAGTTCCTCCAAATGGTGTGCTAGGCCCCTTTTTTTGTTTTAGGCTCTTGTTATTGGTTGAAATCTATGGTTTCTTGTGCTTCTGGGTAGAAAGTATACAGCTAAGAAGCATCAAAGGATGATTCTACTTTTAGACCAAGAAGTTTTAGGGAGAAAATGGTTTTTAAAGTGTTTCAATCCAGTGGTACTCACCTTCAATCTTGTAGAAAATCCTGGTTTTGATTATGGTTTGTTTTAGTTTTAGCGTATTTGTGAAAATTTGCTTTTGCTGTCACCTTCCTTCCTTCCTTCCTCCCTCCCTTCCTTCCCTCTCTCTCCCTCTCTCCCTCCCTGCCTCCCTCCCTCCTTCTGTCCTTCCTTCATCTCAGAAAGGAGTTGGGAGAGCCAGGAAATGGTGGCGCACGCCTTTAATCCCAGCACTTGGGAGGCAGAAACAGGCGGATTTCTGAGTTCGAGGCCAGCCTGGTCTACAGAGTGAGTTCCAGGACAGCCAGGGCTACAGAGAGAACCCCTGTCTCAAAAAACCAAAAAAAAAAAAAAAAAAAAGAAAGGAGTTGGGAGATGCTGTTCAGGTTTGCTGGCCAGAGACCACTTTAAAGCACAATTCCATCCAAGTTTCATCGGTAACAGACAAAGCGTTCGCAATCTGTCTGTCAGTAGGGCGACATCCTGAGCTGCAGAAGTTCAGTGCATGGTGAGGTCTCTGTGCTAGCAGGGCAGATGTGTGGAGGAACGGGCCCTGGCCATCTGAGAGAGCCTCGGATGAGAAATGGTGTGGGAAAAGAACACGCGAGATAACTTTGAGAGCGAGCAGAGCAGTCTGGGCTGGACTTTGGAATGGATTTTTGAATCTGGAGCCCGGTTTTGCAGAGGAGACCAGAGGGAGGTAAGCGTGGCAGAAACCGCACGGCTCTCAGAAACCGCCTAAAGCCAGCAAAGAAGACCATGACATTGACGTCCACTCGTGTTTGTTTTGGCTTCTTTCACACACCCTGCCCACACCTGGAGATTCAGAGCCCCTCAGATGCCATGTCTAAGTCCATTTGCTTTGATGAGTGAGTTTTCTGGGGGGATCCATGGTCAGTCTAGGGTTGTGGGACCCACTCAGTAATGGAGTCTGGCTTTGGGTTGCCAAGGGAAGGAAGGAAGGAAATCAATATCTTACGCTTCTGTTATTTGTCAAGACCTGTTATAGAGCGCTTTTGCATATGATATGCCAACATTCATAGAATCTTTGGGAAATACTGATTTCTCTATTTTACAGGCGGGAAAAAATAGCCATCTTTGAAACGCAGTCGTCAATAAAAGACTCAATTCAAATTAGAATATAAAACACAAGCTCTTTTTGCTTTGCCTCCCAAGCGTGCTGGCTGATTATGTTAGGCCACATGTGGAGTTGCAAGTCAAGTGTCTGGGAAGGGGAACAGTCAAAACAGTATTCAAATACAGATTTTTATCTTCAAAGCGCTTTAGTCTGGCCTCAAGTCTTGCCTATCCACATTCTTGATGTGTTCTTCTTAGGGCTACTTAGCTTCTCTGCATCTCTTCTCCTTTTCTATCTCTTTAAAAGTGAATAAATAATTAAGGTACAATACTTACAGAGTTACTACACAGGTAACATACAAGAAACAATGTCAGTTGTTTTTAGAAAGTAATTAAAGTATTAAATTTGGATAAGAATGAACAAAATCCCCCCCCCACCCCCTTTTATTTTTTGGTTTTTCGAGACAGGGTTTCTCTGTGTGGCCCTGGCTGTCCTGGAACTCACTCTGTAGACCAGGCTGGCCTCGAACTCAGAAATCTCTCTGCCTCTGCCTCCCGAGTGCTGGGATTAAAGGCGTATGCCACCACTGCCTGGCAAACAGAACTCTCACTTTTTTTTGCAAATCTCTAAGAGATTTAGGGCAGTTCCCTAATCCCTAAATTTGAAATCAATGGCCATAACCTACACATTTGCCACTCAAGACAAATACATTTTGATAAACGATTGTCTTAAAATCTCCCTTTATTATGGCAAATCCATTTGGCCCAAGCCCTAGACAACCCCATAGCCCTTCAGCTTACCACTTCAGACAATGTCTCAAAGTTCAACCATAGAACTAACCGCGCACAGGCTGACCCTACAAAGAGCGCTTGCCACAGAACAGCCTTAGCCTGCCTAGAGCTCCCACATGCTTGTCATAAAATACATTGGTAGGATGCTGTTGACTTGGGAAAAACCCCTCTGCTTTTGTTAGCTCTTATTTTCAAGGAACCAACAATATTTATATTAATTGAAATATGGTGCCACTGGGAAATTGAATCAGAAGGATCAACTCACAAAAACTAACTGGCACATTTGGCAACTTAAGCGTCTGCTTGGAGCAAAGAGCTTAACTATAGAGTCACATTTTAATTTTTTCCTGATGAAAACAGTGTGTGCACTGTGGGAATTTATGTTTGAAAATGGAATTAAAACAACTAATATTTATAATTTTTACTAGCATTTAAGTTGACTTTGAAACCTTTCTACTTTATAGGGATCAACAATAGTGGCTAGTTGTTACAGTTCTGATTTCTTTGGTTAGAGAGATGGATGAACTAGTTAATCTTTACTGCTTATTTTTAGATCTTTATCTTTGGGAAGTTTTTTTTTAGCCCCATCTTTCCTAATTTTTATATTGTGTTATTAATATATCACCTCCGTGTTTGTGGTGTGACATTGTTACTCAGACACATTTGTGGCAAAAGCCAGTCTGTTGTCACCTTAAAACAGTAAAATTGTTTGAAGTTTATATCTATGTTCAGTTAATCATAGATATAGTTAATCACTGATCTTTCTGAATACTTAGTAACAGACATTTTAAGATTTATTTACTGTGCGTGTTTCTATGTGCAATAGCACATATGTTAAGGTCAGAGAACAACTTTGGAGTTAGTTCTCTCCCTGCCTTTGGTGTTCTAGGGAAGGAGCTCATAGGCTCTGCCCTGGTGGCAAGTTCTTCTACTCCGCGGGCCATCTTATCAGCTAAGAAATTTATTTAAAAAGTTAACCACTGTGGAGGTTTGAATAAAAATGGTCCCAAAGGCCCATAGGGAGTGGCATTGTTAGGGGGTGTGGCCTTGTTAGAATAGGTGTGGCTTTGTTGGAGGGAGTGTGTCACCGAGAGTGGGCTTTGAGGTCTCAGAAGCTCAAGCCAGGCCCAGAGGCTCACTCTTCCTGCTGCCTGCCCATCTGGATGTAGAACTCTCAGCTACCTGTCCAGCACCATGCTGCCATGCCTTCCACCATGATGATAATAGACTAAACCTCTGAACCTTAAGCCAGTCCCTAATTAAATATTTTCCTTTATAAGAGTGGCTGTGGTCATGGTGTCTCTTCACAGCAATAAAGACCCTAACTAGGACAACCATTTAATCTATTAGTAATTTTATTTGGGTCTATGGTCAAAGGCGAATTCCCAAGTTCTTTCTCTTCCTTTTCTCCCAGATGGCTAATGTTTTAACACAATTTACAGAGAAATTTAGAGAAGGATATGTTTCAGTAAATATGTTTTTTAACTAGTTACCATTGACTGTGATCTGAAGTGGAAAAGATCACTTTATTAAACCAAGATAATATGAGCTTCTTCTAGTAAATATCACAAACCAGTGTGAGTGGACGTAAAGGCAGAATTTGATAATTCAAAGACAGAGCAAACTTTATGTTCAGAAAAAGTAAAATTAAAATAGGTTTAAAGGGAAAAAAATCCATAAAAATAATAGGTGACCTAGACTTTTAATAACAGAATAGTACAAACAGGCACTCTTCCTGAGAACTTTGCATCTATTTTGCTGTGCATGTGCAAAAAATGGTTTAGACATTTTTATGCCTCTTGATTGCTGGTGGACAATAAAAAGACTTTATCAAGCTCGCCTGTAGCACCAATTATTATTTATGCCAAAAAGTAAATAGGAGGGAGGAAATTCAAAAGATACCAGTGCAAACAATGGAAGGAAAAAGCAAATTCTTTAGTCAAGGTAAGAGAAATGCAGCAAACAGCAGGGTAACTACAATTAAGCCAAAAGGAAAACGCACATAAATATTATGAGCCAGGGCCACAGTGATCTCAGCACGGGAACATAAACAACTCTGTTGAAAATGTCCACGTCTGCACCACATTCCTAACAGCCACGAGGTGGGAAGAACACATTGCCTACAACCCACGAGCACTATAACTAAGTGCTGGGCTAAGTCAGAGACCACACATCTATTAACCTGGAAGGCAAGGACTTAACGCTTGTCCTTAGAAGCTGGATTTTGGCAGAAGAGGGACTTTCCACACACAAGGCTGCTCTCCTTGCACTGGCCACTTGGCCAAGAAGAATGGAGACTCCTAGCCCCTTCTCACTCTGTGTCCTCCAAGAATTTAAATGAGGACAGAAGGAAAGGAAACAAATCTGATCATTCTGCCTGTGCTTCAGGCAGATGTGTGTCTCAATAATTACTTGAGGAAATGATGGGCCAGTGAGAAATGCTGGCAGCGGGTTATATCCAAGCCTTGGAACAAGAATGGAAAAGTACACAGCTTGAAAGTGGTTAAGACAGTGATTTGTATAGAAATGTCCCCACGGCACCCACATCTGAAAGGAGGGCTTCACAAACCTTCAGTCCAACTGTAGCTCCCCTGGCTCATGACCACATTACACCTGGATTTAATCATTCATGGTGAGCTTAAGAGCTTCTGTACCTCACAAGGTGTTTCAATTCTTCTGACTCAAATGGTTCACAGACTTAGTTTTCCAGGAGACACAATTACTAAGAACGAAAATTGGAAAAGCCAGTTCTTTGTTGGTAAAGCTGGAGAGATGGGCCCTTCTCCCTGAGGGACTGGCTGCTTATAACTCCACATTCTGCCACTATTTTGTTCTATGTTTTAAGGATACTTAATTTACAATATGCTCCCCCCCCATCTCTATACTTTCAAGTAAATTCTAGATAGTGTCCTCTATCTGAATCACTTGGTAGATGAGAGGGTGACATTTTTTAGGAAAGAAAAAGAGACACAATACTAAGAGAGTTAAATTGTAACAACCGAAGTGTGTAGAGGTTGAAATGATACCAGCAGGTAGGACCATGGCTCATATAAAAAAATTCCCAGAGGAAATCCTGCATGGAAGATATGAATGAAAGTATGTAAAGGATGCCCGCCAGGCATGGGCCCAGGAAGAGGAGAAAGATGAGAAATGCATGTCTCTCTACACCACAGAGACTTTTATGATGTGGACAGCATCGTTGGTGAGGGAGATGATGCATTCTCTCCCACTGCACTGGAAAGAATCTTGGCTTCTCTGTGGAGTGACTACATAAAGAGATTTCAAGCTCCTACCATGATACCTTATCCTCCTGCCTCCGCCTCCTGGGTGCTGAGACTAAAGGCATGCCTACCACACCCAGTGAGTATCTTATATTTTATATCTTATAAGTCAAGGTAAATTTATTATTTAAAATGTAGAATAATCAGCTAGGCAGTGGTGGTGCACACCTTTAATCCCAGCACTTGGGAGGCAGAGGCAGGCAGATTTCTGAGTTTGAGGCCAGCCTGGTCTATAGAGTGAGTTCCAGGACAGCCAGGGCTACACAGAGAAACCCTGTCTCAAAAAAAAAAAAATAAAATAAAATAAAAAATAAATAAATAAATAAATAAAAAGACAGAAAGAATAGAAAAGAAAGAAAAAACTTAGAATAATCAGTAGAACACCCAAGAAGTAGAGGCAGGTGGATCTCTGTGTGTTCAACAACAACCTTGTCTATACAGCAAGATTTAATCCAGCCAGGGCTGTCAAAAGACTAAAACAAACAGTCTTTTAAATCAAAAGACTAAAACAAACACAAATCCCCAACAATACCCCCCTTACACACATAACAGCAAGCACTTGGGAAATATAAATATGGGAACTATACAGCGTAAACTTGCTACAATGTACTCTAGGCTCTGGCCTTGGAAGTTGATTAACTCAATGCTTTGCCGAATGACTTGTACTTTCTTGGTCTCAGACTTTCTAGATTGCAACCAAAAATAATGACAACCACAGGGTTAATTCACACTATAAAAGGTAAAGGATATATATGTCATTTTTTCCCAGCTTGGTATCCTATACACAAAATACTTATGTGAGTAACAGTAACAACAGTGTATGATAATTCTTACTTCGAGATGTTGATATGGTTACGTGAGATCTATGGGTGTAGAGGAATTTTACTCCAGCAACATGGCTGCTCTGGCTGGAATACAGAAACACGTTTAATCCCAGGACTCAGAGGCAAGCAGATCTCTGAGTTCAAGGCCAGCCTGGTATAGAACAAGTAAAGAAAAGTTAGGTCCAGGTGTGGTGGGACATGCATTTAATCCCAGCATTCGGGAAACAGATGCATGCAGATCTCTGAGTTCTAGTCAATCAGTTTGAATGAGTCAGTGATTGAGGGGTGGGGGTGGGGAGAGAGGGGGGAATGGAAGATGGGGCAGTTTTACTGGGACAGTTTTACTGAGACAGGTTGCAGGTGAAGACAGAGCAAGCCAGAGAATGAGAAGGAACCAGAAGATTAGAACTGGTTGCCAGTTAGTTTGAGGCCAAGCAGAGCAATTCAGCCACCAGAAGAGTTTGAATCAGTCAGCTTGAAGTTTGGGTCACAATAGCTGAGTTGAACCAGCCAGCCAGAGTTCAGAATGAACTTGAAAGGGTGAGCTTATTCAGCAGTAGGCCTCTGAGATGGCAGTTAGATCAGGTGACTAAAAGTCACCGTTACATACGGGGTCACACACTGAAGAGTATTAGAGAAACGCAGAGTCAGGAGAACTGGGCCCGGTTGGTTTTACCAAGTGGTCAGCTCTGAAATCACACACACAAGTAATGGTCACAAAGACTTGAAGGACAATTACCAAAAATGTTAGAGGTCACTCCATTTATTATTGGGGATAGCTTCTTCATTCTTCTATTGTAGACTTTGTCTAGCTCCTCTGATGTAATGCTTCTTATTCCTGAGCATTTCTCCAGCCCTCCCCCAGTCAGTGCCTGGGTAGGCAGTGAACTATATTTTAATTCAGATCTCTATCTTTTAGATTCATACCTCCAAGTGTGGGAGCTCTTTCCCAGAGCAATTTTTCTAATATATTCCTAATACACACATATCATATTCACCAGAAATGATTTTTCTCTGCAGTGTGAACAGCTTGAGGCAGAGATATGAGTTTCAATTCTCCCTCTGTGCCCCTAGGACATGGAAAGGTACACTGTCATTGTCTACATAGACAGATGGTCTAAAGTAAGTGGGAGAGGGCAGTGCGATCTGATGGTTCACACAGTCCTCCCAGAAATGTGTAAACTAGAGGATCACTTTAGATGAGAGTTTTAAAATTTCCAGTAAAAACCAGCTGTGGTAGCACACACTCATAATCCCAGCACTTGATAAGCTGAGGAGGGAGGCTAATGTAAGCTATGTTGTAAACACCAGGTCACCTACAACAGCACATCAGGACCCCATATGGAGGAAAATGAATGCACAAGATATAATAAAATAAGTAAAAATTAGAGAATTTTGGACTGTGCAGGTACAGGAAATGCTATTTTAAAGATTGGGTGTAAAACTTATTTAAATATCCATGAAGTTGTAGCTGTGAAGATTCCATGCATACAAAAGCAAAGCAAAGCACAGTTCAGTTTCCAAATCAAGCATGATTAGTTTGCATCTTCTTCTGGCATTTGGTATTGTTTTGGCTGTCACTCACGATCAGGAGGCTGTTTCCATTTTTTTAAAAAAAGAAGAACAGAATGTTGATAGCGCCAACTTTAGTTCGTAACTTTAGGTTTCCCTCACTCATACAATGATGATGAAGAAATTAGACCTCAAAGAAAAAAGCAGTCTTTCTAAAACGAGAAATCTGAATTTAAGTTGGTTTGTATATAAGCATGAACATGGATGTAGATGTTTATATATCCCAATATTTTGGGTATATATATATATATATATACCCAATATTTTGTAAGTAGCACAGATAATTAATTCCCCATTTGCTTATACAACTACCAAGGAATCCATTCAGTACTGACTGTCCACCGTTATAACCAGCCACTGACTCCAGCTAACTCATGAATCATCAGAAAGTATACATGCTTTTCTTTTCTTTTTTCTTTTCTTTCCTCCTCCTCCTCTTCCTCCTCCTCCTCCTCCTCCTCCTCCTCCTCCTCCTCCTCCTCCTCCTCCGTCTTCTTCTTCTTTTTAAAATAATGGCTCTCAACAACGTGGGAATGGTAGAGAAATTTCTCAATCCGATGGAAGTCTCACGCAAAAGCTCCACAGGTCCCCTTTGCTTAACAAGGAACGATTCAGACCTTTCTAGGCAAAGTAATCTTGAAAAAGAACAAAGGTAGAAGACTCACATCTCCCCCCCCCCCACCCCCCAGTTCAAAATCTCTACAAAGTCACACTAACTAGCAGCAGCAACAGCAGCGGCACCACCACCACCACCACCAAAAAGAGTTTATCATAAAGATCGATTTAAAGACCGATGGAAGGGTATTAGGGATCCATACCTCAACAAGAAGAGATGCCCCTAATAAAAGTACAAGGAGAAGCCATAATGAAGGCAGAAGGAAGCGCTGGTGAGATTGTGGAACCCGGAGCTCTCGCCTACTGCTTCTTGGAGTGTGAAATGGTCTAGCCGTGGCGGAAAAGCAGTAGAGCTTCCAAAACACTAAGTCTGAGGCTCTGCATTAGGTCTTCAGCATATCAGTTATGGGTGTGAGGCCAAACCATATGCAGGTTTGTATCTGCCATCCCAAGACCTGGGAGGCAGAAGCAGGCAGGAGTATTTGGAATTCAAAGCCAGCGTGGAATACATAGCTAGACTGTATCTACCGACTCATTGATTGCCTGATAGATTTTGAGGCAAGGTCTCTAGTCCAGGCTGACCTCAAATTCCTTTTGTAGCTGAAGAAACCTTGAACTTCTGATCATCCCCTGTCTTCTTCCAGAGTGCTGGGACTATAGGTATATGCCACCACATTTGATTTAAGCAGTGTTGGGGACTGAACCTGGGGCTCCATGAGTGCTAGGCAAGCACCCTGCCAATTGAGCTACATTCGAGCTACATTCTCACCCTCAGCCTCTGACTTATAGCTAAGCAGGCCTGCAAATCCCAGCATTCAGAAGGGAAAGGCAGGAGGAGCCTTGCCTACTTTGAGAGTTTGAGACCAGCTGGGGTTTCATTAGAATCTGACTTAAAAAAAAAAAAAAAAAAGTAGTTGATTCTAAGTTGGAGTCTGTGTACCTTGAAAGGACCTGGCCTTGTCTAACATTCACCACAAGGATCTACAAGATCTCAGTTATTTGATATAAGAAGCAGTTATTTGGGCTGCAGGGAGGCCTCTTTAGTTAAGAGCATTGGATGCTCTGTCGGAGGACTTAGCTCCGATTCCCAGTACCCACATTACAGCTAACAAGCACCTGTAACTCCCATTTCAGGGGGTCCTACACCCTCTCCCCACTTCCTGTGTCACCAGGCACATATGGTACACAGACATACATGCAGTCAAAAGACCAATACACATAAAACAAAATTAAATTAAAAAGAAACAAATAGCTTATGTCATTACCAAGACACCTCAAGATCTACCTTTACCTAAAATGAACTCTTAGTAAAAATTATGAAAATCTACTGTTTCCAAAGTTTCCCCAAATGTTCAGCCAAGAACAATAATTTACTTGAATACCCATTCCTGTGTTTGTTCTGTGTTCATTGAAAAGGGCACCACCCATAGACGCAACTGTGGACTTTGCTCAGTGAGGTACTTTGTGAATAAACCAGAGTGACCTTCGCCCTCTAGAGGCCACCAGCCCCCCCCCCCCCCCCCCCGGAATTGCAGAGTAGGGAGTTGCTTCCCTTTGGCCAGTAAAGAGTCAGTGACAGTATTTAAAGCTCCATCACTCCTCAGGTGGAAGGAAGGAAGGGGCCAATTACCTGGAAGGGTTGTGCTCCTGATAAAGTGTACGCTCCGACCACCATGATTACCTTCCCTCCAGAATAAACACACAATCATGTTATCACTGCTGTCTGAGATAAGGACATTAGTTTAAATATAAATTATTGACGGGAGTCGCAGATAGTTAAAATAGGCTTTTCCCCCTCCAGTGGCCGAGACTTGTCCCCTGGATGCCATTTCATTGTTATTCCTGGGTCTTTCCTCATCCATCCCCAAGCAAGATAATTGTAAGATAACCTTGAAGTTCAAGGGTCCTTTGTCTCAGTGCAAGCATCACACATGGTGGGCAGGATACAGGGTAGAAGCCATTACTATGCTTCATTGACTACATTGTATCCAAGGAGCAGAGGGACTGGAAAAAATGTATATTCCTGGAATTCAAAATATCATATACATTTTAAAGACTAAACTGGTATTTGCCATGAAAACCATACTTTAATGTTTTAGAAGCCATTAACAATTTTGGTCTAAAATTAAAATCATGTATACACTCCTCTTTCTTGTTGAAGTGTGGTTTGTATTCCATAAAGTTCACAATTCTAAAGTGCAGAACTGAGTACATTTAGAATAGTCACTGAGTTGGATTAGATGGATCACAGGCCAGGTATGGTTGCACATGTCTTTAATCTCAGCACTGTGAGTTCTAGACCAGCTAGGTCTACACTGTGAGTTCTAGGAGAGAGAGAGAGAGAGACAGAGAGAGAGAGAGACAGAGAGAGAGAGACAGAGAGACCAGCACAGTAATTTTAAAAACATTTTCCCTCAAAGGAAACTACCTCCTCACCCTATGGCTCCCTCTACACAGGCCTTAGACATGTCATCGACATTCTGCAGTTAGAGGTTCATTCATTTCATAGTAATGAGGATTGAACCTAAGGCCTTGTACATGCTAAGCAAGAACGGGATACTGGATCCCTAAGCTACATGTTCCACATTCGTTTATTTGGGCCCTTTTGTGCACCTGGAATCATAGAGTTGGCTGTTTGCCAGACTCCTGCTACTTGGCATAATGTCATTAAGGTTCCTCCATGTTCTGACACTTGGAAGTTCTCTGTTACTATCCATGTAACATTTGGTTCATCTGGCTTTTAAGTGATGGACATTTGGGTTGTTCCATTTTAAAAGAAAATTATAAATTATTCTACCATATTTAGATGTAAATTTTCACGGCATACATTTTATTTCTTCTGGGTATATGTCAGCCATAGGATTGCTATATCTTCCAATAAATCTATGGTGGTGGTGGTGGTAGTGCTTCTTCCTCCTCCTTCTCTTCCTCCTCCTCCTTCTTCTTCCTCTTCTCCTCCTCCTCCTCCCCTTCCCCATCCTTCCCTTCCCCCTCTTCCCCCTCCCCTCCTCTTCTCCCTCTCTTCCTCTTCCTCTTCCTCCTCCTCCACTTCCTCTTCCCCCTCCTCCTCCTTTTCCTTCTCCTCCTCTTCCTCCTCCTCCTTCTTTTCCTCCTCCCTTCCTCCTCCCCCTCCTCCTGCTCTTCCTCCTCCCCCTCCTCCTCCTCTTCCTCCTCCCCCTCCTCCTCCTCTTCTTCCTCCAGCCCTTATGTACTTTCCCTTCAGCTATGCACAGAGATAATGAATCTTAGATCAGAACATTCTGTATCATTTGCATCTTTTCTCCACCTTACATTATATATTGAAAAACTTACTAAAGCAGTAAAAATAGTTTTATAAATAGTTGTTTATCTACTGATCAGTATCTATTTAAAGTTATTTATTTCCAGTTCCCTTCACTATTACAATGTTACTGTTGGTTTTCTGGTACTGTATATGTTTGCTCGGTCATGCAGATACATCTCTAGGAATATAAGTTTATCCTATTCATCAGGTGTGGAAAAATTAATTTTCTTTATTATGTAAGACATAGAAAGAATAACTGTTTATTCCCTCTTTATCAATGTTTAATCATTATAACAGAAAACAGCTTTTATTATTTTTTTTTATTTAATACTTTTTATTTACTTTTCAATGTTTTCCCCTTTCCAGGTCTCCCCTTTGGAACCTCTCTATCCCCTCCCCCTCCCCCTGCCTCCATGAGGGTACTCCCCCACCCACCCACCTACCCACTCCCCTCTTCCTTCCCTGGCATTCCCCTATGCTGGGGCATCTAATGCTCTCAGGTCCAAGGGCCTCTACTCCGTTTGTTGGTCAACAAGACCCTCCTTAGCCACATATGTGGCCAGCACCATGGGTCCCTCCATATACATTCTTTGGTTGGTGATCCAGTCTCTGGGAGCACCGGGGGGCCTGACCAGTTGACACTGTTGCTCCCTCCACATGGGGCTGCAAACTCCCTCAGTTCCTTCAGCCCCTTCTCTAACTCCTCCATCTGGGACCCAAGGCTCAGTCCAACAGTTGCTATGAATTGAATCATGGTGTTCCGAACTTTTGGGCTAATATCCGCTTATCAGTGAGTACTTACCTTGTTTATTCTTTTGTGACTGAGTTACCTCACTCAGGATGATATTTTCAAGTTCCATCCATTTGCCTGCACATTTCATGAAGTCATTGTTTTTAATAGCTGAGTAGTGTTCCATTGTGTAAATGTACCACATTTTCTGTATCCATTCCTCTGTTGAGGGACATCTGGGTTGTTTTCAGGCTTCTGGCTATTATAAATATGGCTGCTATGAACATAGTGGAACATGTGTCTTTATTACATGTTGGAGCATCTTCTGGGTATATGCCCAGGAGTGGAATAGCTGGGTTCTCAAGTAGTATTATGTTCATTTTTCTGAGGGTCCGCCAAACTGATTTCCAGAGTGGTTGTACCAGCTTGCAATCCCACCAGCAATGGAGGAGTGATCCTCTTTCTCCACATCCTAGCCAGCATCTGCTGTCACCTGAGTTTTTGATCTTAGCCATTCTGACTGGTATGAGGTGGAATTTCAGGGTTGTTTTGATTTGCATTTCCCTGATGACTAAGGATGCTGAACATTTCTTTAGGTGCTTCTCAGCCATTTGAGTTTCCTCAGTTGAGAATTCTCTGTTTAGCTCTGTCCCCATGTTTTGATAGGGTTATTTGGTTTTCTGGATCCTAACTTCTTGAGTTCTTTGTATATATTGGATATTAGCCCTCTATCAGATGTAGGATTAGAAAAGATCTTTTCCTAATCTATTGGTTGCCATTCTGTCCTATTGACAGTGTCCTTTGCTTTACAGAAGCTTTGAAATTTTATGAGGTCCCATTTGTTGATTCTTGATCTTAGAGCATAAGCCATTGGTATTCTGTTCAGGAACTTTTCCCCTGTGCCCATGTGTTTGAGACTTTTCCCTACTTCCTCTTCTATTAGATTCAGTGTATCTGGTTTTATGTAAAGGTCCTTGATCCACTTGGACTTGAGCTTTGTACAGGGAGATAGGAATGGATCAATTTGCATTCTTCTACATGTTGACTGCCAGTTGAGCCAGCACCATTTGTTGAAAATGCTGTCTTGTTTCCACTGGATGGTTTTAGCTCCTTTGTCAAAGATCAAATGATCGTAGGTGCGTGGGTTCATTTCTGGGTCTTTGATTCTATTCCATTGATCTACCTGCCTGTCACTGTACCAATACCATGCAGTTTTTATCACTACTGCTCTGTAGTACAGCTTGAGGACAGGGATGCTGATTCCCCCAGAAGTTCTTTTATTGTTGAGAATAGTTTTTGCTATCCTGGGTTTTTTGTTATTCCAAATGAATTTGAGAATTGCTCTTTCTAAGTCTATGAAGAATTGAGTTGGAATTTTGATGGGGATTGCATTGAATCTGTAGATTGCTTTCAGCAAGATGGCCATTTTTCCTGTATTAATCCTGCCAATCCACGAGCATGGGAGATCTTTCCGTCTTCTGAGGTCTTCTTTGATTTCTTTCTTCAGAGACTTGAAGTTCTTGTCATACAGATCTTTCACTTGTTTGGTTAGAGTCACACCAAGATATTTTATATTGATTGTGACTATTGTGAAGGGTGTCATTTCCCTAATTTCTTTCTCAGCCTCTTCATCCTTTGAGTATAGGAAGGCTACTGATTTGTTTGAGTATATCCAGCCACTTTGCTGAAGTTGTTTATCAGCTGTAGCAGTTCTCTGGTGGAGTTTTTCAGGTCACTTAAGTATATGATCATATCATCTGCAAATAGTGATATTTTGATTTCTTCCTTTTCAATTTGTATCCCTTTGACCTCCTTTTGTTGTCTAATTGCTCTAGCTAGAACTTCAAGTACTATGTTGGATAGAGAGAGAGTAGACAGCCTTGTCTAGTTCCTGATTTTAGTGGGAATGCTTTAAGTTTCTCCCCATTTAGTTTGATGTTGGCTACTGGTTTGCTATATATTGCTTTTACTATGTTTAAGTATGGGCCTTGAATTCCTGATCTTTCCAAGACTTTTATCATGAAGGGATGTTGAATTTTGTCAAATGCTTTTTCAGCATCTAATGAAATGACCACATGGTTTTTGTCTTTGAGTTTGTTTATGTAGTGGATTACATTGATGGATTTCTGGGTATTGAACTGTCCCTGCATCCCTGGGATGAAGCCTACTTGATAATGATGAATGATCGTTTTGATATGTTCTTGGATTTGGTTTTCGAGAATTTTATTGAGTATTTTTGCATAGATATTCATAAGGGAAATTGGTCTGAAGTTTTCTTTCTTTGTTGGGTCTTTGTGAGGTTTTGGTATCAGTGTAACTGTGGCCTCATAGAATGAATTAGGTACTGTTCCTTCTGTTTCTATTTTGTGGAATAGTTTGAAGAGTATTGGTATTAGGTCTTCTTTGAAGGTCCGATAAGAACTTTGCACTAAACCCATCTGGTCCTGGGCTTTTTTTTGGTTGGAAGACTTTTAATGACTGCTTCTATTTCTTTATTGGTTATAGGACAGTTTAGATGGTTTATCTGATCCTGATTTAACTTTGATATTTGGTATCTGTCTAGAAACTTGTCCATTTCATCCAGATTTTCCAATTTTGTTGAGTATAGGCTTTTGTAGCAAGATCTGATGATTTTTTTGAATTTCCTCAGAATCTGTTGTTATATCTCCCTTTTCATTTCTGATTTTGTTAATTTGGATACTGTCTCTGTGCCGTCTGGTTAGTCTGGCTAAGGGTTTATCTATCTTGTTGGTTTTCTCAAAGAACCAGCTCCTGCTTTTGTTGATTCTTTGTATAGTTCTTTTTATTTCTACTTGGTTGATTTCAGCCCTGAGTTTGATTATTTCTTGCCTTCTACTCCTCTTGGGTGTATTAGCTCCTTTTTGTTCTAGAGCTTTCAGGTGTGCTGTTAAGCTGCTAGTGTATGCTCTCTCCAGTTTCTTTTTGGAGGCACTCAGAGCTATGAGTTTTCCTTTTTTTTTTTTTTTTTTTTTTTTTGAGACATGGTTTCTCTCTGTAGCCCTGGCTGTCCTGGAACTCACTCTGTAGACCAGGCTCTCCTCGAACTCAGAAATCTGCCTGCCTCTGCCTCCCAAGTGCTGGGATTAAAAGTGTGCACCACCACTGCCCGGCGAATTTTCCTCTTAACACTGTTTTCATTGTGTCCTTTAAGTTTGGGTATGATATACTTTCATTTTCATTAAATTCTAGGAAGTCATTAGTTTCTTTCTTTCTTTCTTCCTTGACCAAGTTATCATTGAGTAGAACGTTGTTCAGCTTCCATGTGTATGTGGGCTTTCTGTTGTTTTTGTTGCCATTGAAGACCAGCCTTAATCCGTAGTGGTCTGATAGGAGGCATGGGATTATTTCAATCTTCTTATATCTGTTGAGATTTGCTTTGTGACCAATTATATGGCCAATTTTGGAAAAGGTACCATGAGGTGCTGAGAAGAAGGTATATTCTTTTGATTTAGAATGAAATGTTCTATAGATATCTGTTAAATCCATTTGGTCCATAACATCTGTTAGTTTCACTGTGTCTCTGTTTAGTTTGTGTTTCCAAGATCTGTCCATTGCTGAGTGTGGGGTGTTGAAGTCTCCCACTATTATTGTGTGAGGTGCAATGTGTGCTTTTAGATTTAGTAAAGTTTCTTTTATGAATATGTGTTCCCTTGAATTTGGAGCATAGATGTTCAGAATTGAGAGTTCTTTTTGGTAGATTTTTCCTTTGATGAGGATGAAGTGTCCTTCCTTATCTTTTTTGATGACTTTTGGTTGAAAGTTGATTTTATCTGATATTAGAATGGCTATTACTGCCTGTTTCTTGGGACCATTTGCCTGGAAAATTGTTTTCCAGCCCTTTACTCTGAAGTAGTGTTTGTCTTTAACCCTGAGGTGCGTTTCCTGTATGCAGCAAAATGCTGGGTCCTGTTTATGTGTCCAGTCTGTTAGTCTATGTCTGTTTATTGGGGAATTGAGTCCATTGATGTTAAGAGATATTAAGGAATAGTGATTGTTGCTTCCTGTTATTTTCTATGTTATTTTTATGTTTTTGTGGCTATCTTCTTTTGGGTTTGTTGAAAGATTATTTTCTTGCTTTTTCTAGGGTGCAGTTTTCCTCCTTGTTTTGGTGTTTTCCATCTATAATCCTTTGTAGGGCTGGGTTTGTGGAAAGATATTGTGTAAATTTGGTTTTGTCATGAAATATCTTGGTTTCACCATCTACGGTATTGGAGAGTTTTGCTGGGTTTAGCAGCCTGGGCTGGAATTTGGGTTCTCTTAGGGTCTGTATGACAACCGCCTAGGATCTTCTAGCTTTCATAGTCTCTGGTGAGAAGTCTGGTGTAATTCTGATAGGTCTACCTTTATATGTTACTTGACCTTTTTCCCTTACTGCTTTTAATATTCTTTCCTTGTTTTGTGCATTTGGTGTTTTGACTATTATTTGATGGGAGGAATTTCTTTTCTGGTCCAATCTATTTGGAGTTCTGTAGGCTTTCTGAATGTTTATGTTCTTCAATTTCTTTAGGTTAGGGAAGTTTTCTTCTATAATTTTGTCGAAGATACTTACTGGTCTTTAAGTTGGGAATCTTCCTCTCTTCTATACCTATTTTCCTTAGGTTTGGTCTTCTCATTGTGTCCTGAATTTCCTGGATGTTTTGGGTTAGGAGCTTTTTGCATCTTGCATTTTCTTTGACTGTTGTGTCAATGTTTTCTATGGTATCTTCTGCACCTGAGATTCTCTCTTCTATCTCTTGTATTCTGTTGGTGATGCTTGCATCTATGACTCCTGATCTCTTTCCTAGGGTTTCTATCTCCAGGGTTGTTTCCCTTTGTGATTTCTTTATTGTTTCTATTTCCATTTTTAGATCCTGGATGGTTTTGTCCATTTCCTTTGACTGTTTGATTGTGTTTTCCTCTATTTCCTCTTTAAGGGCTGCTAGTTGTTTACCTGTGTTCTCTTGTATTTCTTTGAGGGAGTTATTATTTCCTTCTTAAAGTCTTCTATCATCATCATGAGAAGTGATTTTAAATCTGAGTCTTCCTTTTCTGGTGTGTTGGGGTATCCAGGGCTCACTGTGGTGGGAGAACTGGGTTCTGATGATGCCAAGTTGCCTTGGTTTCTGTTCTTTATATTCTTGCCCTTGCCTTTTGCCATCTGGTTATCTCTGGTGTTAGCTGGTCTTGCTCTCTCTGACTGTGGCTTGTCCCTCCTGCAAGTCTCTGTGTCAGTACTCCTTGGAGACCAGCTCTCTCTGAGAGGAATTTGGGTTTGGAGAGCTGTGGTACAGGGTCAGCTCTGGGGTGCAGACAGAAACCGGAAGGATCCTGTCCCCATCTGTTCCTTGGTTCCTGTGTCCTGATGGCTCTTCGAGGGTCCCTCTTGATTGAGGAATTTGAACAGAAATTGTGGTCTTCCTGTGCTGAAAGGTGTGTAGGCATTCTTGGGAGACCAGCTCTCTTCTGGCACTGAGTATGGATCCCTGTGTCACCGGATCAGCTCTCTGGCCTAAGAAGGAAACTAGAAGGCCACTCCTCAGTCCCTGTGTCCTGAGGGTTCTGGGCGGGTCTCTCTGAGCAGAGGTGCTGGCCTTGCCCCGATCATAGGCTTGTTCACACTCCTGGGAGGAAAGCTCTTTCCCTGCGCTATTTGGGTATGGAGCTGCGTGGCACAGACCACAGGTGTAAACCGGAAGGCTCCTGTCCCAGGCTGTTCCTATGTCCCAGTGTTCTGCAGATTCCTGTGGGTCTCACTGAATCTCACTGCAGATTCCCGATGGGTGAGATGGTGCCCTCTTACTTCCACTCACAGGCTTGTCCACACTCCCTGGATGCTAGCCTTCTCCCTGCGATATTTGGTTATGGAGCTCTGTGGCACAGACTGGGGTCCCCAGCTGCAGAAGGAGACCGGAAGGCTGCTGTCCCAGGCTGCTTGTAGGTCCCTGTGTCCTGGAGGTTCCAGGCAGGTCCCTCTGAGCAGAGGTACTGGCCTTACCCCCTGATCACAGGCTTGTCCACACTCCTGGGAGGGCAGCTCTTTCCCTGCACTATTTGGGTATCAGAAATCAGCTTTTAAATACTGACATTATAGATATGGCAGAAAAGACCGCGTACAATGCCATTATATTCATACCCTAAATTTATTGTCATGTCTCAGGTACAATTATTAATAATTTACATCCTTTTCTATTGTCTACCTTATAAGTAAATTTGAGAAAAAAATTAATTACATCTCCACCGAGCTTCATTTACCTATAAATTATAACATGGAACTTTATACTTAAATATTATGAAAATCAAGACACTTTTACCAAATTTGAAATAAAAAAAAAAAATAAGACAAGGACAAAGAAATAAAATATTTTCTCTTTCTTTGCCAACTGTTTGTTCTGTGTGTCTTCTGAAGACCAAATGCCCTACTTTGAGACTGCATGGACTATCTACATATGTAGGAAAATAGAAACTTCTTACAATGGTCTTGGATATTCATGGCAGTAAGCACCTGATACTGAGACAGAGGGGACCATATTGGGTCTTCTCCCGAGTCCTGAGAGATTTTTTTTTTTTTTTTTTTAAAGTATAGAATAGAGTTTATTCAGGGCATGGAGAGGGGAGTTAAGAGGTTGGTAAAGGCAGAGGAAGGCAGAGAGAGAAGAGTAGAGGAGATGAATAGAGGCCGGCCATGAGCATGTGGGGGGTGGGGAGGGAAGGGAATGGGGAGAGAGGGGAGCAAGAGGGCAAGAGGCAAGAGAGAGAGGGGGCAAGAGCCTGAGAGATCGTCTAAAATAACATTTACATCTAACAAGAGAGACATTTCATTCTGCCCTCTGGATATGCAACTTGCAGCCATAATGTTCTCTCTCAGCAAGAATTTGCTATCCAAATGACTTCTGTAACTGTACAGACAAAATCAAAATGTCCTAAACTTAATACATTCATTGATGGCTTTCTAAGGCAAATGGATGTGGAGACTATGCAGAACCGGCTTTTAACCACAGCTGTGAGAGTATTAGTTGTCTCGGCCAAACTATTCCCCCTGCATATTGTTTTATGAGTTAATTCATTATTCCTTTTCACTAGAGTTTTTTTTTTTTAAATGGAAATATTCCTAATATTTATCTAGACAACTCTTCATCTTTGAAATATTCATAATGATGCTTCTTTATATCCCTAGGGCATGACTCTGAATAGTGAACAAGGAAGATCTAAAAATAGTCACTGCCTTTCAAATAAAGGAAGAATATGAGACAGATATGGCACGGGACACTTACTGTCAGAGGAGCATGTTAACCATCCTTAGATCCTAGTGACACTCTGTTCTGAAAAATGGTCCTTTCTGATGGCAAACAGAGACTCAAGGGATAGAGAGATGAGTCTCATTAAAGATGAAAAGGGGCAGTCACTAGATCCAGAAACTAAGAACACTGGGTTTCCAGTCAGATTTTTGAAAAGTAGCTCTAACTACTGCTAATGTAATGGAAGAAGGGGGGGAGAGGGAAGAGGAAGGGGAAGGGGAGGGCCAAAGGAGGAGAAGAGGAGGAAGAAGAGAAAGAGGAAGAAGGAGGAGAAGAAGAAAAGGAGGAGGAGGAGGAAGAGGAGGAGGAGGAGGAGGAGGAGGAGGAGGAGAAGGAGAAGGAGAAGGAGAAGGAGAAGGAGAAGGAGAAGGAGAAGGAGAAGGAGAAGGAGAAGGAGGAGAAGAAGAAGAAGAAGAAGAAGAAGAAGAAGAAGAAGAAGAAGAAG
>JADRCH010000263.1:808737-881714 GCA_019843965.1 Rhynchomys soricoides
AGAAGAAGAAGAAGAAGAAGAAGAAGAAGAAGAAGAAGAAGAAGAAGAAGAAGAAGAAGAAGAAGAAGAAGAAGAAGAAGATAAAGATGAAGATCAAGATCTGAGCATAGGACATTCAGGGCATCCCGACAAAAGTCACAACAGGATTCAGGACAAAATCACTATAGGGCATGTCCCCTACATGTCGTGTCCCTGGAATGCTCGACAATCTAACAAAGTGGAAGACTGCTTTAAATGCTTCTAGACATCAGTGCATTTCTTTAATGCAAAACTTATAAATATGGGAAGAAAAATGAGCAGAGATGTTCAAGGCTGACTTGGTCTGAATTGTTTGTTGTTTATTATAACGTTTTTCATTGATTCATAAATGAATAAAAAGAATATTTTTGCCTTTACCATGTACTAAACAACTGCAGTGTAAATCTCAGCTGGTGGTTTTGTGCACTGATGCTTACTGGTTTCTGGTATGAATAGAAATCTATTCTAAGATGAAGGAAAATTCCTTAAAAATCCTATATAACTGTTGTATTTCAAAGGTCTCCAAAAATTAATGATCGCATTCACATTTTGGAGCTGCGTTCTGTGGCATTTCTTTAGTTGAAAGTTTTTACGTATGTGAAGTATGATCTCTTGATTACCCTCTCCCCTGTCTCCCCTATCCTCCTGGTCCATTTTATCCTCTGCTCCCACATTTTCCTTCCACTTCCTGTCATGTCTGTTCTCTCCATCTCTGCTCCCCACCCCTTCCCTCAGTAGTTACCATGTAAACCAGGCTGGCCTTGAACTCATAGATAGCCACCTTCTTCTGCTTCCTGAGTACTGGGATTAAAAGTGTGTGCCACTGTGCCAGGGCTTCCTTCTGAGTTTCTCAGTCTCTGCAGATAAGGTATTTGCTTTCCAGATCCTTCCACTTCCCTGAAAACTTTATCATCTTCATACTTGAGTAAAACTCTGCTGTGAGCCTGTGCTGAATACCTGTTGAGGGCACTGCAGCTGCTCCCCTTCCCTTGTCATTCGGGTTAGAGAAGCAGCAGACACTGATATCTCTGAGGTAGGACCTGTGGTCAGGGTATGGAGACCTTTATAACCAGGAGTGGAATGACTCGTCCATGTGGTCATCTCTGTTTGTCGACTGCTGAGAAACCCTCAAACTTATTTCCACAGTGGCTGTACCAGGTTACACTCCCACTAGAAGTGTGTAAGAGTGGAATTACTTCTTAACTGCTGAACATTCAAAAACACAAAGCACTGTGCTTGCAAAGGGCACAAGTTTGGTTCTCAGGGTCACCATACGCTGACAAGGGCTCACAACTACCTGAAAGTCCAGCTGCAGGGCTGCATTCATGTTCTCCCCCCCCCTCCCCCCTCCCTCCCTCCCCCCTCCCTTCCTCCTCCCGCTCTCTCCCTCCCTGCTTTCCTCCCTCCCCTCTCTCTTGCTTTCTCTTGCTCTCTCTCCCTCCCTCCCTCCCTCCCCTCTTGCTTTCTCTTGCTCTCTCTCTCTCTCTCTCTCTCACACACACACTCACACACAAAATTTAAGATGAAATAAAAAAATCTTTATGATCCACTGCTTTACATATGAAGCTTTTAGGCCTTAATGTTATTTAACCAAATATTTTCTAAAGTCAGGTATTATCAATACATTGCTTTACATGAAGACAATGATGTTTTCATTTTAGCAACAGTCTCTGGTAATCTAAATACTTAGGGTTCTTCTATATTGTATGTAGACAGGGCAAAATGCTGGCAAATCCCTAACGTTTTGTAAAGATGAGGGATTTGTATTTGTCGATGGAACATATTCATATCAGTTTGTGTTTATTAAACTACAATAGGAAATGCGACTTCTGAACTTTTTTTTTGCTTCTATGTATCTGAATTATCAACACACACATTTTCTACCCACACACATTTTCGTCCCTGTGTCAGACAAGGACATGCAGAGAAGTGTGAACTCGATAAACAAAACAAAAAACCCCCGAAGTGCTTAGGACAGTCTGTTCAGAGGGACAGAGCTCATTAAACGAATGCCACAGGCCAGTTCCTGGAGTTCAGTTCCACACCTAACAAATTCCAGAAGTTCTTCAGACCTAAGCAAGTCAAAATACTCTGCGGAAATCATTTTTGACAAGAACTCCTGGGCTGAGCTTTAAGTAATCAGTATCTGGCCGGGACAGGAATCACCCAGTATCCTGTGGAGGAAAACAGCTGACGTTAGGCGCACGTCGCCTTCCCCCTCCTAATCAGGCTTTCTAATGTCCTGCCAATTTGCCCCAGGCTGTCCTCCATAGGGCCTCTGCATTACTGGAATCCAGGGTTCACCACTATGAAGTCCTGGGGTGCAGGGCGGCCGCTTTTCCGCAATTCTGCTTCGTGGAGAAAGTTCTTTTCAATTTGAGTCCTAAAAGGACCTATACCCCCCACCTCTGACTAAATTGCATATTGTTTTATAGAGAGAAGAGGGCATGATTCTTTTTTTTTTCAGACTGAACAGCTTAGAGGCGACCAAGCACTGCCTAGAACACAGTGAAGGAACAGTCAGAATCCCTTCTCAGGGATGCCGAATGAAAGTCTTAGGGGTTGCAGGCTTAAGTAGGAAGTCCTGCTTGGTGCATTTGGGTCTGAACCAGTGCAGAGCCCCCTCTGGGTGTCAATTAGGGACAAACGGGAGAGCCTTTTGATGGTTCCTTTCCAGCCTTGGGATCCTTATAGGGCCCTTGATCCTTGTTTATTTGCTTTGGCTTTAAATCTTAGAAGGGCTACAAATGTCTCAGGTAGAGTTTTTGATGAAAGAAAACCAGCCGCTTGAATGTTCTTTAAAACAGAAGAAAAAAGGGGGGGGCTCCGGGTCTCCCGCTGTCTGTGTGGCTCACTGGCGTCACCTATCGGTGGAAGTCAGGAAAGCAGCACAGATGATAAAATCGTAAGACGGATATACGGAGGGAATATTCCAGTCTATGGAATGCACACAGGCATGGGCACACAAGGCTTTTCTAGTGTTCACTTCCTCACCACCGGGAGCCCCGTTGTGGTTCTTTTGTTGTTCTGGGGCGTTATCTGTAGTGCTAAAGCTAGGCCTTGAGATGTTCTTCCACATTTGAATATGCTCAACAAAGGGTTGTATTTCCCTGTTCTCTTGTAGATTCCAAACAGTGTGACCTCTTGAAGGTCAAAGGTCAGATTTGGGAAGTTACTGGTCAGCATTAGCATCTACACAGATGCCACCAAACAGAAGTTCTTTTTATCCTAAGCATACCCAGAGAAGTTTATTTTTTTAAAACCTATATTATTAAAAAAACTATATTATTAAAAAAAAAAAACCTGGTCATAACACACTTCCTGAAAGAAATCTATTGCACACATATATGGTCTCTGTAGCTTGGCTATCATACAAAATGTTTTACTTATAGTTGGTAACTTCTGTCAAAAGTCCTAAGGCTCTCAACTTTAGGAGTTAGAAGGATACGAGGGAGGCCAGTTGAAAGGTTTTGGTCTGTCGGTTGACCAACATTGTACAGTATGAAATTGCTGGCCAAGAATATATAACACCCGTGGGGCATGGCATCTCACTTGGGGCACTGCTGTTGTGAATGATAACTGGTAAGCTACCCTCTGCGCATGCTCCTCTCCATCGTGGATGGGATACTGGGCAAGAAGAACAAGCACAGCACAGACTGTTCCTGTTGAAACCGGTTCTCACGCAAATCAGAAGAGGAACTAACAGGAGTGTGCGTGTGTACGTGCCTACGTATATACGTATGCAGTGCGTGCGTGCATGTGTGCATGCATGCGTGCATGCGTGCGTGCACGTAGGGAGCACACGTTAGCTTTTCAGCACCCTCAGATCTGGTCTGACTGCTTACAGGGATTTATCTTATGTCTTGGGATGATCTTCTACTTGGCTGTTGGTAAAACTGGGGTTGTGGTTCTTCCAAGTTCAACACATTGTGAAGTTTTCCCAGGCACTAACATTTATTTCACTTGTCTGGGTAGTATACTGCCATATGCGAGCAAATGGATAGAGCAGCTCATGCCCTCCAGATTAACGCATCTGGGAAGGGTGTCTGTGGAGGGCCTTCAGACGGCTGCTGCCCCTGGCAGGGTCCTCAAGACTTCGGTGAGGAGTACTACATATGATTCCGCAACAACTCCATAGCCTGAATCAACTCTAGCTTTAGATGCCTCCAAATTCTGGGGTGGAAAAAAGTACTGAGAAATAGAAGCAAATTAGTTCCCCAGATAATCCATCCCCAGACGGATGAATAAGCATAGAACCTCTGGAAAATTTGCCCTGCGCAGGATCCACCAAGGGCACCTTCCTATCCATTTTCCTGTCTTCTCACGCCCACTACCCAGGGTACTTTGCGATCTTGTGCCTCGGCCTGACACTGGCCTGGGCGAATAAGAATAGGAACAGGAGAGGCCCATCCGGTCCAACATACCAGGTTTATCTCGATGTTACCTTCGTTCATCTTAGACTCACATCTCTTACAATCTCCACTATCAAATTAGATGTGCCTGTTAATATCATTATCTTTAAAACAAAAAAATTCTGAAAACATTTTGGAAGGCTGCTGGCAGTCTGCAGTGTGCTATTTTATGGAGCCATAAACTCCCAAGTTTGAAAACGGATACTCCAGAGAAGTTTACTTTTAGGGTTGGGAAGGTCAACTCACTTGATTTTATTACACACACTTAAAATTAGGAGTTGATTTATTGGTTATGTTCTGGATGCCAACATTTTCTGTCAAGTATTTGGAGGTAAGAGGTGTGTTTCTGTGAACAGATTCTCAGGATTTCTGAAGAGAATCTGTAGGTGGCCAAGTTCATAAGCATCATAGACCTGTTTAAAAGCTTAGCATTCTTTGAGCTCCTTCCTGGCCTCTGTTTCCCATTTCACATCTGGAATTTACAGGAGGGTGAGGTGAGCTACATTCACCCTTATAAGGAAGGCGGGATGTTTCTTCCACAAATAAAAGATGCACACTTTCAATCAAAAAGCCAGAAGAGAGCCTCCTTTGCAGGACCTGGGGAGGAAGGGTCCTTAGCAACATTTAGGTCAGTGTCGGCAAAGTTTATGTACTGAGGTTTCAATTTTTAGCTCTTACAGGTCAACAAAGCACTGAGAAGACACTGAAGCTGTCTGCCAGATGTCCACCACTGATTAATTTGTCTTAAGTTCAGCCAAAAGGGAAGAAAGTGTGGACGGGTGGGGCTTGAACAGCCAACACAATCAACATCTGACCAACCAAGGCTTCCTGTCACCTTGGGAACAAAATTGATTGGCTCTGGCTTCCTGTGTACAAGTTAAAAACCAGTAGCAACTGTAGTAACAAGAATAAGCTACAGATAAGAGACATGGAAATTAAACCAAGTCCTATCACCAAAACTTCAGCTTTCTTGAAGGCCTGAGCAGAAGACTCATGAGATAACTTTTGAGAACAATTTTTCAAAACTTATTTTACATGTAAAGTAGATCAATGTCTTCTAGTTTTTTCACACTTTTGGCACTTTGAAATCTATAAAAAGGATATAAACTTAAATGTATGTTAGGGTCATTTCAAAAGACTCATGCTTTCCTTGTCTTGGAAATATGTGATCATATGAGATGAGGTAACAAAAGCATCAATATTTGCTGTTTTTGTTTGTTTTATAATTTTCTTATCTCTTCAGCTGCTATCATCATCTGCATTGAAATATTTTAAAAAATTATTTTTTAGTTAATGAACAAAACAAAGAATTTCACTATGACATTTTCTACGCACATATCATTTTGTTATATTTGTGTTCCTCCTTCCCCATCTTGCTGATTGTAAGGCAAAAGCTACACTGTGTGTATGAGAGAAAACATGTTATTAAAAACTTGGCATTACTACAGTGGTATGTGCTGGCATAATCTAACTCTTTTTGCTTTTAGGCTGGATTGGATTCGGAAATATTATTCTCTTGTGCTTTATTCATTCATTTAAAAGTATTTATTGCAGATATAAATATATAGAGTTACATCTAGAAACAGAATTATAATGCATCAGGTAATTTGATTGATTTGTAGCTTACTTTTAAAAGATTCACACAGAGGGATGTCCTAAAATTAGACAACTCTACAAAGAGACACATTCAAGTTTTTGTGGAGTCATGAAATGGGAAAGCAAAAATATTCACAAAATATACTTGCTTTGAAAGTGTGAGCTAGTAACAAAAATGACCTAATTTTTTGGGGAGATATTTTTTTGAAAGTTACATAATATATATTTTTTGTTCTTCTCATTTCAAAATCACTCTCCTTCTTCACTCATAAGTAAGCATAAATTACAAAGTGTTCTTCATGTTGCATTTCAGAAATCACAATACTTGGTACCAACTGTGGGGAAGGGCGGACTCTACAGTGTAGTGTTAATTTTCTCCTCTGTGGATCGAGGACACAGCTCTGTTTTTGCTATAGTTGCCCCTCATCATCCGTGGAGAATTGGTCTCAGTATCTCCCAGAGACACAAAATATGAATCTGCTCGAGTCCCTTCGTTACAGGGGTGTTGTCAATTAACTGCCTTCATCTTCAAATTGCCTCTAGATTGCTAATCACACGGGATGAGAGGTAAACGTTCTGTACGAGTTGTTACTCTATATTGCTTAAAGAGCAACACGGGAAACAACCTGAAAGCGCTCCCTAAAGATGAAGTTCAAACAGTTTGGCTCTGTAGTTGTTGGAACCCAGAGGCAAAAAGAAAGCGCTGGTGTGAAGATACAGCTGCGGTTCTTTAGACCACTCTAGAGATGATAACATAGTTACCATAGAGCATTGAGATGAGCACGTGGTACCCAACAGATGCTCTGCAACTGTTGGCTGGCTTCTCGTTCACATCTTTACCCTCTTATCACCAAGACACCTTTAGTCTGATGCTGGGACTGTGTGGGTCTCGGTACTCTGGGTGCTGTGCTTAGTATCTCTCTTCTCACCAGAACTGTTGATTTTCCTGGTACTTATTCTGCTCCTACTGCTGCCTGAATCCTGACTCGTTTGCAGCCAATGCAGCACTCAAAGCTGTCGCCATGACTACAGAAGTGCGATGTGGCTACCTATGCAGAAGCCTGCAAAGAGTGTACACCTGGTAGTGGGGGTGGGGAGTGGGAGTCAGGCGTGAGTCCCACAGTGAGACTGGCCATGAACTAATTTCCTTTCTGAAATTTGAGACCAGGTCTCCTTATGTTCTCCAGGCTAGCTGTGACATTCTGGGGTCATGAGCTCCTCCTCCTGCCTCAGACTCCAGAGTAGTTTGGACTACACACCTGAGGGTCTGCATTTGAGTTTTGCTTAAATATACTTTTAAAATTTATTTAGCAAGAATACTGTCTTATTTAGGGTTTTACCGCTGTGAACAGGTACCATGACCAAGGTATCTCTTATAAGGAAAACATTTAATTGGGGCTGGCTTACAGGTTTAGAGGTTCAGTCCATTATCATCAAGGCGGGAGTTTGGCAGCATCCAGGCAGGCGTGGTAGGAGGAGCTGAGATTTCTACCTCCTCATCTGAAGGCTGCTAGGAGAAGACTAGCTTCCAGGCAGCTAGGACAAGGGTCCTAAAACCCACGCCCACAGTGATACACCTACTCCAACAGGGCTACACCTTCTAATAGTGCCGAAGAGTCAGCTCGGAAACTTTGAGATATTCCACCAGGCTCCCCTACCCCCCTCCGAGCACATGGGCACCCCTCCCCTCCTGGAAGAAACAGGTTAGAGAGCACATAGGCTGGAAGGGAGGGGCTGATTAAGCCCCTGCTACCTCATTCCCTAAAGACCAATCAGTTTAAAAGTCACACTGTTCTGCCAATCACATTGTGCTTAATGGCGGCTGCTCTAAAATCCTATATAAGGTCCCTGAACGGGTTCTGGGGGTCGCTTTCCCGTCTTGGTATGCAGAGCGACTTCAGCCTGCTGATAAATTAATGAATTTCTCTTGCATTTTGCATCAATCCCCAACTCCATATGTTCACTCAGAGGTTCTCAGCTAAGTTAAGGTTCGCTAGAGTCTTACAGTGCCACTCCCTGGGTCATGCATATTTAAATCACCACAAATATATTACTTAGGTAGTTGATTATTATTATTATTATTATTATTATTATTATTATTATTATTATTATTTAGGTAAATAAAAGCTGGTGAAAACACGGATGTCTTGGTTTAACAGCATTTTACACTGTCTGGTGGCTAAGGTGAGAAAGGACATTAAATGCCCCCCTCCCAGTATTAGTAGGACACCATATACTCTGTGCCATCCCATCACAAAATAAGCATAGAGAGACAGGGCCAAAGGACATGATCTGTTTGCCATCTAAGTGAACGCTAAAAGCAGGTAAGATGGCCACCGACTTATTTATTGTTGGTTTTTTTTTTAATCTCGAATCAAACCTTTCCCCATTTATCTTTAAGAAGAAACAATTTTGATAAGAAGAGCGCTCTTTTTGCGTATCTGAGCCAAACTATTCCCAGGAGAATGTTTTTGGGTCCGCCCATAGCTCAGTTCAGAACAATTACGCTGGTATTATCCGGAAAACAATCCACACAAGATCTACTAAGAATAAAATAAAATAAAGCACAATGGAGTAAAATTATCCTCTCGATCCAGGGACGGCCGTGATATTTCAGTCAGGAAACCTAAGCTTTTCCCAATGCATTAGGCTCTTAGACTCTTGTCACCAAATACTTTAGACTGTGGAAACAATCAGCTTGCTGAGTTCATGACTGGGCCTGAACTCTGGTGGAAACTAATACCTCATAACTTGGGAGAGTTTGTATGTGTCCTTACTGTACAATAAATGCTGCTAATTCTTGCTAAAGTTCATCTGGAGCGTTCCAGCTGAGAACACATCCGTTTTAAAGGTCTTTTTAAAGCTGGGACCTCTCAGTTAAGACAGAAAAGGAAATCTCATATGCTCATAAAGAGAACGTGTGTTCTCAGAACTGTGTTCACAGCAACGGCGAAGGGCACCAGCCTCAGTAGCTCACTTTCTTCTGCGGCCCTGGAAGCAGAATTGCAAGGCAGTGGAAGTGGGTTCCCACAGGACCCTTTAGGGTCTTTGTAAACAAGCCAGCTAACATCTTTGTGTTAGCTCCTTGTCTGTAAACAGTTGGCATCCTGGCTCCTAATAATTTTAGTAATAAAGCCAGCTATGGGAACCCAGTGCAATGAAGTAGATAAGGACTGTGGAGGCATTGTGGGGGTCAGTCAGATTTGTAAAAATCACTTGAAATTCTTTTGGTTGGTACTGGTTGAGTCATCTGATTTCCAGAGCTGTGCTTCTGGTATGGTCATGACTACTGTCTTCTTCACCGCTGGGCGGTTGTAGGACCCTTTCTGTGACTTGGACAAGATCACCGAGACCACAGTTCCCAAAGAGAATTTTTTTTTTAAAAAAAAGATTTATTTATTTTATGTATATGACTACACTGTTGCTGTCTTCAGACACTCCAGAAGAGGGCATCGGATCCCATTACAGATGTTTGTGAGCCACCATGTGGTTGGGAATTGAACTCAGGACCTCTGGAAGTACAGTCAGTGTTCTTAACCTCTGAGCCATCTCTCCAGCTCATAAAGAGAGTAATTTAAATACAGAAAAACAGATCAATATAAATGTAGAGTAATTCAAATGTATATATGCAGGCACTTAGACATGCCTGCATTTACATATGGATTTTAATGTATAAATTTAAATGCACCGTGTATATGAATTCATATGTATAATCATCCCTAAGTCTCTGCAAGGGATCTGATCCAGGATCCAAGTAGATGCCCACCCTGTCAGAGGACCAAGTGCCATTAATGAACTGGTGCTGTCCTTGTAAATGACCCAGGGCGGTACCCTTCTGTAGTTCAAGTCATTGCTTGTTTATCTATAGCACCAACTACCACGTGGATGCCATGGGCATTGTTGTAGTCATTTAGTGGGTGGGGACAGGAGAAACATCTGTGCATGTCTGGCATGGATGCCATCATTCCTTCCTCCACACATGTTTATCTGCATTTGGTTGAACCTATACACATGGAACCCCCAAGCAAGGAGGGCAGACTGCACAGATGTCTACATGGGTTAGATGGATCTCCTCCTCTTCCCAGATGCTCCTCTGGACCTATGAGACTAAACTCCTGGGCCAGACTCTAGACAAATTTTTTTTCTATAAACTCTATTAGGCCTTAACACTCTGCCTAGAGTATACGAAAGTTTACCAAGTTTCCCTAAGCCACTATGTTAGAACAGGTTTGAGAATGGCTACTTTACAGGCCATCTCAACTAATGCTGCATTTAAGAGAAGTCATGAGGCTTTTGTACCTGTTTTGTTTTTTCGTTTAAGACAAGGTCTGTTCTAACCCAGCTGGCTTGTAACTCGCCATGGCAGCCAAGACTGGCCTTGAACCCTGCCTCCACCATCTACGTGAGGATAGGACCGTGACAGCATGCCTGGCAAAGATCTGAGTTCTAAAATATAACCACTTGCTTCTGTGTGACTGCTCTGCCTGCCCCACCGAGAGACGGTGGCAAGTGAGGACGTGGAGATTTCATTTAGGGAAGTCCAGTGTGTACAAGGCAATAGAAGATCAGGAAGGTGTATGGGCCTGAACACGGGGCAGATGGGCCTCTACCCCTAGGAAGCTTACAGCTTAGTTTAATAAACTATATGGTTCCATGCTTTATGAGGAGCAATATGTGAAAAATATAATTACACTTAAGCCACGTCTTCACGATTGTATTTATTATCAGTATCCTGAAGTTCTCCGCATGGCAATGCTATTTGATTTTATGTACAAGCGGCCACCTTGAGGCTATAAAAGTCCTGGATTGGTGCAGTGTATAAAGTTTTTCCCAAGGCAGCCCTCCCCACTCTTTACTGGGATCACTGGAGAAGCTATGTAAAACCAACCTTGGGGCTGTAGCGAAGGGACCTTTAGTTTCCCTTCCAGGAGTACAGTTGTTTGAGTATGCCACCTACAGGTCATATAGAGAACTACACATTTAAATTAGAAAACTCAAGGTCACCCATTCTCAGAAAATATTTATTTAGAACATATCCTGGGGGATGGGGGAGGCTCCACCTTCTCAGAAGAGAGGGGGGGGGATGAGGACAGGGATTGTGGAAGGAGGAAAAAAGGAGGGGGCAGCGATTGGGATGTAAAGTGAATAAACAAACAAATAAATAAATGAAGCAAAGAGATCTCTTGCTCCTTTGCTGCTCTCAAAGATTCTACATTCAGGACAGGGGAAGTAATAATTATGAACTTATCTCTGTGCATATGCTTCCAAAATATATTAACCAAACTCTTAAATTGAATTTGCCCAAACCGAGCCAACAATAATAACAAGGAAAAAAAAAATCAAAACACTCCTGCTAAGAAAACCCAAACCCACACCTTCAGATTCATCTCCCTCTCCTTGTGTATGCTCAGTGCCTTAGCGCGTACATACACTTTCTACTTTTAAACAATTCCCCTGAGAGCAAATTCACTTTACCACACATTTTCTCCAATTTTTGGTGGGACAATTTCTATTGTTCTACCTACAATAATTTTCCGGGGAGGGAGAATGTCATAGCATATATTCAGAGTTCAAGTGATGTCCTCTACAAGCTGATTTAAAGGAGTTGATTTAGACTCTCCCATAGAAGCCTGGCAGTAGAAAAAGCCACCATCAGTAGACTGGGATGATAAAGCTCTCTTGCTGAAGAACTGGATGAACTGGATGGTCAGGTGATATGCAGAGAATGAGAGACCTTGGGATGCTCAGCCCTAAGTGGGCTATCTCCATGCAATCCCTCCCTCCCCTCAGGGCTCAGGGATCCCTGTGGAAGAGGAGGCAGAAAGAGCCTAAGATCTAGAGCGGACGAAGGACAGCAGGACCCTAAACACATCTGAACTCGAAGAGACAGATGGGGTCCTAGAGCTGAAGGAAGAAGCAGACACATGTTCCCACCCCTAACACAGAAGCCATCTCCAGTTGATAACTGCTTCAAATGAAAAATTAGTTTTCTCCAAGGGAGTCTCACTGGAGAAACTACTCTTCAGGTTAGGCTGTGTGTACCCAGCAGAAGATGGAAATGCAAAATGAACTCAATAGCATTTTTGGAAATTCCCACGCTCATAATGCCAGGTCTGGGTTCCCCTTCTCTCCCCTCTCCTCCCCTCCCTCCCTTTTTCTTTCTTTTTAAATTTGTTTTCCTAGAGGTCCTTTGCAAGGCACAGGAAGGGGGTGGACCTGCATGGGAGGGGAGGTGGGGGGAAATGGGAGGACTAGAGGGAAGGGAAACCATAATCAGATATATTGTATGAAAAAATATTTTTAATAATAGGGGGAAAAAAGGTAAAATTCAGTTTTCCTCTACGCAAGATTAGGTGGCACATGAAGCAACAAGCTTTCTCCACTAGAGGGCAGCATTTCTCTGTATATTGCACCAGATGATCCTGGCACTAGCAACAGACACTGATCTGAGAATGCTCTCTCCATCCCTCACGTACCGCACGCCTCTCCAGGTTTGAGGCCTTGCTAAACGGGACAGCGCTTTCATTTGTAATAAATTCACACACACACACACACACACACACACACACACACACACACACACGAAGCCAATCAGCTTCAAACTAACTTAATTTTGCTCAAGTTACCTGCCTTCGATGACACATCATTTTTGAGTGTCCCGTTAAACCGAGGTCCCAAACCCAAGGGAATCTACTGAGAGCAGGAGGGTTCTTCCCTCCAAAGATAAGCAACGTTCAGGTAGCCTGCGAGAAGCACACAATCGCATTCTGAGCCGTGTGACACATTTCAAACAGTACCTTGGGCGAGGGCCCGCCTACAATGCAAACCCTGACACAGTACCTAAGATTCAGAGCGGCTCTCTCCAAATAGGACGCTAGGCTTTCCTTGGGAACTGTCTGCTCCTGCCCTGATTAAAGGGAATCTTGCAAAAAAAAGGCTGCCTCACCTACTTCTGTCATCTTGTACGTGGAGGTCTCGAGTACAGTCCCCTAGCAAAGCCGGACAGGACAGCTCCTTTTATAAAGAAAGTACTCTCCAAAGCGAAGCTTATACTCGACCATGAATAAAGTAATTAGTGAACAGGAGTCTCAAAAAATGATGTCAAACCATTCCCACCGCTTCAGGGTCAGAATGACAAGAGCATAACAGAACGCCTGCCTTGGGATGGGGAGGGCTCAGTGCTTAAGTGCATGCGCTGATTTGTTCAGAGGACCAGAGTCCAGCTCCCAAACTCGAGTGGCTAGGGGACCCAGCACCTTTAGCTTCCTAGGGCATGTACATACACATCCACCAAATGGGCCACTTCCCATCTGTACACAGTTAAAACCATATCTTAAAGAAATTTCAGCCGTATGCAGCATGTAGGAAGCACACTTAATTCTTTCTAAATATATAGGTCATAATCTGAACGGCCAGGAGAGTTCCCAGGGTGACTGAATTTGCTCTCTCCACGGCAGGCGTGGAGATGGCTCCCAGGTGACTCATCCCAGGGTCCAAGATTCAGGATCTGGCAGAGGGTTTGAGGACTTGAGAGGTTGGGTGTAGGGAAGGACTGAGAGTCTGTTCTGATCAATCTCACAAGGCAGCCTGCATGCTGGGCGGACTGGTAGCAAATACAAGCAGGAATAGCACTCGTAGGACCTACTCTGGCATGGTTTCAAGGTGTCACAAGTGAGGAATGGGAAGGCAACCTGAGAAACAGGGCAGTTGTAGTAATGTTTGGTAGCGTCCAGTCCCCAAATGGCGGGTCACCCAGGCACAGAGGCTCAGGCACTGAGGCTGGGGCCACGCTTGCAAATACATGATGGCCAGGGTTTAAGCAAGACTTCTTGTTTTTTAAATTTTTAAGAAATTATATGTTTGGGCTGGTATTATAGCTAAGTGGTAGAACACTTGACAGACATGTATGAGGCCCTGGGCTTCCTTCCATTCCCTTTCCCTAAATCTACCTCACACTGCTAGAACCTTGGCTCCTATTCTAGGCTCCTGGGTTTGTATCTGCTGCCATTGTCTCTCTCCCCTCTCTCTCTCTTTCTTTTTTTCTGAGACAGGGTTTCTCTGTGTAGCCCTGGCTGTCCTGGAACTCACTCTGTAGACCAGGCTGGCCTCGAACTCAGAAATCCACCTGCCTCTGCCTCCCAAGTGCTGGGATTAAAGGTGTGCACTACCAATGCCCGGTAATCCTTTCTTATGTTGAATATTATTACATTTTCTTCATGATTTGCCTAGAGACAAAATCTCTATTTTCTTAGTCTTTATAGTTTTTAAAAAGTGTTATTAAGGAATACAGAACTCTCTTAAGAATTGTTTGCTACAAAGAGTCATGGAGGGACCCATGGCTCCGGCTGCATATGTGGCAGAGGAGGGCTTTGTTGGACATCAGTGGGAGGAGAGGCTCTTGGGTCTAAGAGTGTTAGATGCCCCAGTGTAGGGGAATGCCAGGGAGGGAAGATGGGAGTGGGTGGGTGAGCACCCTCATAGAGGCAGGGGGAAGGGGTATTCAATAGGGGGTTTCCAAAGGGGAGACCTAGAAAGGGGAAAACATTTGAAATGTAAATGAAGAAAATATGCAATAAAAAACACAAGAAAAAAGAATTGTTTGCTAAACTTTCAGAACCCCGACTTAACCCCATATGCACATATTGTACAAATAAAGAGGGAATTATCTTGTTATTCGTTATTTATAAGAACTTGTTTATGTGTTCCCAACTTTCCCCACGTTTCTGGATATTCTCTTTAAATATTTTTTAATAAATATTTTTATTATTTAATAAATATTTATATTTTATTTAATAAATATTTTTATGATATAAAAATCTATCAAAAAGCCCAAATATTATCATCTGTGTCATCCAGGAAGAGGTGGGATGGATGGTTAAGTGGCATCTTTGTAGCTATAATCTCTAGATATGTGAATCTCCAGTCTATTTTTATTTCTTTGTGGTATTGGCATGTGATCCAGTCTCTCTAGGTCTCAGCTCACTTGCTGGAAAGGACAAGGGATGATGCCCTTATTACTGTGCCTCACGGGGTGCTGGGAAGAGCCTATGAGATAATACATTAAGAGTGGCTGACCTAGGGCAGGCCGATGTCCTGAACATATGTCAGCTGCCAGTGTTTGCCTATTCCAACAGCAATGAAAGCGCTCACTAGAGGGCCATGAACACACCTTCCCGAGGCTTCTCACCCCTCTGTTCACGTCTGGACAAAGCAGAGAGAAGCTCTGCCCCGTGCACCCAGCATGCTTTGAGCTCAGGTTTGACTTGAGTTTTCTTTATCGTTACCTCATCGCCTTTTGCTGAAGCTTCTTTACTGCGCTCATATTTCCCATCCTCTTGCCTTTTATGTCAGAGGAGCATTTGGACTCTAGAATGAAAAAGTCCAGGCAGGACAAGAAAGCTGGGACAGACAACACGCTTCCCGGCAGGCATTGGCTAATGGCTATCCGCCTTGAGTGAACAATACTCCCAAAGTGTAGTGGGAAATCTCAGAAGGGAAATGACTGTGGCAATACGTGGTGCGCTTGGCTTCCCATTATAGTGATTTTTATTTGTTTTCCATGGAATATAGGATTGCGTTTGTCTTCTTTCCTCAAAATTTGGTAGTTCAAAGTTTGTTTGGGGACAGGCTGCTTGCTCTTCAACTGTGTCTGCCTCCCTAACAGCCCAGAGACTTACTACAAATTACTTTGCCAATAAACTAGACCTATGAAGCACGTTTCTTTGACACACACACAGCGCGAGTTTCTTCTTCTGTGAGAATGAACTGAGATAAGGCAGATGAAGAGCCTGTGAGTCTTCCTGGGGTCTTTCCTTTTATGTGTATTTGCCTGTTCTGCATTGTGCTGGGATCCTTTATACTGTCAGGTGGAGCAAATGAGTCAGGCTGATAGATTAGTGTTCAGTGGTGCATACACTCCGATAGAACAAGATGTGTTTATTCTAAGGAGACCATGCAGAACACCGGCAATGGCCTAGAAAGATCAAAGAAATCTGGAGTGTGAACTTAACTGCCCTAGAACTGGTGGGGCAACCCTTGGAAAACACAGTGATGGTGCTGCTGTCCCCTTAAGATCACCTCTGCTTGGCTACTGCTCCTATCTTCTTCCTTGCTCCAGGGACACTGTCTATTAAATGCATCTGGTGGCTACTTTCTGGGGAGTCACCCTCAGGTGACAGGAGTTGATTAGGAAGTTATGTTCCAAGGCATCCTGCAGTGGATGGTTGACTGGTATGAGGGAACCTGTGCTAGGTAAGAACTGTCCATGAGCTACCATGGGTGATCCAGAGCTCCCTATGTGGTCAGAGGGAGGGTATGAGCCAATGCCCCTTTGCTTGTCGTTGTCCCTGCTCTGCTTCTCTGCTTTCCTGCTAGGCTTCTCTGTAGAGCATTCTGTCTACAAACCACATGGACAAGAATCTGCCTCTCACACTAAGTTTTCACAAAGCCCTACCTATGACCTCAGAGCAGATTTGAGATTTCACCACTGTGAGATAGGAAGTGCAAAAGTTGATTCTGCTCTCATGGTGGCGGGGGGGGGGGTGTGTTTAAAGAATGCAGGCTTTAATTTCTAGAGTTTTTAATACAATTTATGTCCTGGCATTCATTCAGTCATGTGCTGGATGGAGATCAACAGGAGACAATTAAACGTTTTTTCAAAAAATCTTTGCAGGTCAAAATGTATCCACCAGAGGGAGGAGGGGACAGAAGCCAGGACATCTGACCGTCCCAGGAAAAAAAATTATAATAAAGTGAAGGAGTTGGGCTTGAGTTTGGGAGAAGAACATGGATCATTTTTGATACTTTTTTCATTGCTTTTGTTACTGTGGACCTATTTATGGCTCTGACAGGATTATTTAGGTTAAAATCTTGAGACACATACGATCCTAAGATGGCACACCACTTATGAAGATGAAACAAACCGCATTATAGTATACTTTTTAAAAAAAGCTACAAATGACCTCTTCCCCTGTGGCAGCTTTTGTTTGAGAGAAGAAAGCCTCTGCTAATGCCATAGGCTAGCCCATTAGCTGATCGTAGGGAGGGTAAGTTAGGAGAGAGGCTGTTTCTTGTCTATACCTGTCTAACTCTCATCTCTCATGTTTTGCTGTTCATAGAAAAACCAAGATAGAAAAGAAAAATCAAAATATCATATGATCACACCAATTCCTCTGTTGATTTCCTGTGCTCAGAATCAACCTTCAGTCATGCAGCAGCCCAAGGAGACAATCCACGTGACTTTCATAGGTATGCTTCTTGTCTTCCCACTGGAAAAACCAGTACCTTTTAGAGTCTGCCCAGGGTCCCTTGTTTTCTGGACACTTGGAATTTAGCCTGAGTGCAATTTCCTTGAGACTTAAGGGGAGGATTTGGGGATGACAGACACTGGAAAAACGGGGAGGGAATACAAAGCTGACTAGGTCTCTTGCTGCACTGGCTATGTGATTATTGTTATCTTGGTTAGCTACCACAAGAGTGAGGCTCTGGCTTGTCTCTTCATTACAGATGAATAGTCTCAAGTTATATACATAGTCGTTTTGAAGCCCTGAAATCCATCTAAGCCCCTGCCTCGGCACAAGTGAATACATCTACTTAAACAACTATAAACTCATAGTTTGATAATTTGATATTTGATGGCCAACATTTAAGTGTGCATTGATAAATTAGGTAGACATAAATATGCAGTGAGTAGGATAAGAAAAACAAATCCTGAAATTCAATTGACAGGCGACACATACGTATGATTTCATCCTGCAGGGTAAAATCTATCAATGTTGTGGAAAAAATTTCAACATGATGAATTAAAAAACTATAAGCAACCAGTACATACAGACATGTGGAGTCAAATCAGCGGATGAAGACAAAAGTGATTTTAGATTTCCTTTCCCTTCTCAAAGTCATCAGCCTATCTCATAAGGACTGTCAATTTCACAATACCCTTTGAAGTAAGGTGAAGTTGTTTTGTAGATGGGGAAGCCTATACCACAGGGAATTAAATCTGCTGAGTTACTTCTGTAATTAATGTCAGAGATTTGTCTCTGTAGTTTAACATTCGTCTGCTTGTTCTTAGGGAAATTTCTTTAGAAAACATGAGATGTCCAGATACAAAGGGAAATTTATTAACTCTGTGATTCTTTCTGAGTATCTGCTATGTATGGGGATCTCAGAAACCACTGACACGGAGTGCCTAGTGCCAGCAAGTGGCTAAGATTCTCACAGTGTGGGTAACGGACAGGGTCCATCACTTCAGAATAAGGGTCAGTCTTTTCTCTGAATGATTCTTCAAGGAAAAACCACTCCTAGGCAGCGGTGCCTTTGTGGCTCACCCTTGTTACACATCCCTGTGGGTACGGAGAGGCAACATGGCCTATGGTAGGAGGCAAATTTTATGTTGTGCCACGGAGACTGCAGATGACACAGAAAAGTAGCAACAGGTAAGCAAAGACTCAGATTTCAGCAGAAACATGGGACATGGAAGATGGTGGGACTGGGAAGAGACTGAAGTGGACAGAGTGTTTGGGGGACAGGAGCAAACAGAATTGGAGAGAAAAAGAGAATTAGGTAGTCTAGGATCTCCCAGTCAAGGATGTCTTGTCTTGTAGGTGACTGGGGGAGTTTTTCATAGTTAAGTAGGATAACACAAGCATTGTTTTAGGAAGATAAGCCTGAAGAGAATACAGTATGCTTTAAAAGAGGGAAACAATAGGATACAATAAAATAGTGTATGTGATATATAATGTAGATTAATTCTTACAGCATTCTTATAATCAGAAAATTCAGTTCAAAGATGAAGTAATACAAGCCAGGCCCAAGGTGAGGGTCTACCAAGGATGATAAAGCAGAGAAGGAAGAATCAATATGATTTAGAGAGTAATTGGGGGTAGAGGTAAAACAACTACATCCAACACTGTATAGACTTTCAGTCTTCATAATTTTCAATGTATACTTTCATATTTATCTAAACATGTACATTTAGTCTCTGTATCTTACTTTACTTACATTTTAACAAAATTATATTACTGATACCAAGGATGAGAGATTAATTTAGCATGACCCAAGAGCCTTATGAAACAGTTGATTCATAAGTCAGCCTTTATGATCTCATGGCTTTATAGCCAGGCATTTATGGAATAAAGAGGTTATCATTTTACTTCAGGATCAAGCTCTGAAAAGGAAAACATGAGGCTTTCTAAAAGGTGACTTTAGGATACATAAGTGCAAAATTTTAAGGTGTAAAGATGAAATGTCAGAAAACTCTTTTGCCTGTATGGCATGCTGAACAGGCACCATATTTTATTGCTCTTAAAGGGATCTATCACACCATGTTGGCAGAGATAGATGGCAGAAAGATGGGAGGGGAAGCAGAAGAGGAAGGAAGGGCTGATGCAATGAGCAAAGTGTTTTCCTGTTGGGAGCCAGAGAATTCCTCACAAAACCCATTCATTTCCAGGGTTCCTGCTCTCCAGAGATTACACTCTCTATATAAGAGATAAAGCGTCCATTAAGCAATATGTATGTCCTCCGGAAGTGCAGAGTCTATTGGTCGAGCAGGTCAGTTAACCGGAGAGTGACAAAACACACCAGAGTTCTCTAGGTAACCTATGCACACAAATTTTTGGACTAATGCAGAAGGGTGCAGAAGAGAAGTTCCGGGTTAGTGCTGGGCTCAATGGGTGTGGCACAGAGTCATCTTGAGGAATGACTGTGAGTCACTCCAGAGGATGTGGTTAGTGAACTTTCCCCACTTTTCCAAGCTCCATTCCTTACCTTTGGACCGTTCTTGTTTTCAAGCTGTCAAGCTGTTTGGTGTTTTATTGCTTAAGGAAGAAATGTGAAAGCAGAAGGCAAAGAAATATGGGCTCTGCCTTTTGACTTTCAAAGGTCAAGTCCTTAGTGGAAAAACACATCTGAATGTGTGGGTGCCAGATAAAGGGAAATATGAAATCAACACAAGTAGAGATTTTTATTTGCAAAGCCAGGGAAAGAATCCATGGACTCAGGGGAGGGGCAAGTGTTAGTTGAGATGACTTGAGAGCACACGCGTGGGCAAGACAGTCTTTTATGACCGAGCCATGGGGAAGTGGGACCTTGACCCTTGGTAGAACCGTGAAGAAAAAGTGACTGGGAGAAGGTGCTGTAGGAACAGAGTCTTGGCATAAAGTCTCCTAGATTTCCACTTGAGGTATAGAGGTCAGTAGTGAGAGTATTATGGTACCTCAGGATGTGTTGGATACAATCTAGAGAAGGGAAGGGATGGAATGAAAGGAAGCCATCACTAAAGACAGAGGAACTTGCATGACTAGAAAAAAGGAACAGGTAGCAACAGCCATGGGTGACCTTCTGAGGGTACAGGATGTAACAGGATGGACGTTTTATCAAATGACAGTTTAGATGGATAGTATTGAGGCAGATGGGTCTCTTACATTTTATGTTGAGAAGGTCCTTTCAAAATCCAGATGACATGCCCAGGCAACAGGGGCCAAGGTAGAGTCAATCCAAAAGGGGCAGAGATCAGGTTTCTGCCCTTTAGGTGGGATGGGCCTAAGAGCAAAACTGTAGTAAAAGTTACAGGGAAATAAAACTATATTTCCCATGTCCTTGATTTGTAGACACAGATTCTCTGTTACTGTGATGGCAGTACTTTCTAAGAGCAAACAGGGACAGGGAAAAGAAGCATGGAGCCTAGGCAAGTACTATGTCATGGACTTTGAAGAGTTTGGTATAGTGCCTGGAGAAACACCACAGTAGCCGGATGGATGTGTGTGGGTGCTTAGCAGGAAATAAGGTTGGCCAGAGGTTGGCAAAAGTTAGGCCAGAGAGGGTGCCATATTCCCTATAGAGGGATTATCAATCTCTTCCAAAACAGAAATGTGGAAATACTGAGGAGTTTCAAAAGAATGGCATTCAAATGTACTTTAGAACACTGCTGCTTGAGATGTCTGGGGAGAGACTGGAGGAGGACAGAGCGTGAGGTGGGGGTGTGCGTCAGTGTGACTCTGGTTAAGAGGAACGTGAAACCCCGAATCCTCGGTGGTGATGCGGTTTGAAAGAAGGGTCTCCTAGGAGAAAGGTGACAGATCTTCACAAGGTTGGCTTACATCGTGAGAGGGGAAGAAGAAAGGAGGCTGAGGATATTTTCGGGTTCCTAGGATTCAGAATTCACAAAGAGAAACACCTTGACGGAGGATTTGTGTTCCGTCTCTGACTGTCTTCTTTTGTGTTTATGTAATGCCCCAGGAGAAGTGCATGGGTCACGGTCTCTATAGGAATAAGGGATGGCAGCGAGAGGAATGGGTGTGGTTAGATAAGAAAGGACGCAGAGGGGTAGAGAAGGAGACTCTGAGGAGGGCTTGGATAAAGTGGGCACTCAAGAATCAGTACAAACGGTGTCTAATAGCCCAGAGGAGAGAAGCTAAGGAATGGTCAGCCCTTCGTACTAGACAGGAAGAGAAATGAAGCATGTGTTTTGCATTGGGTAGTTAGACCACCGAGCATCAACTAATCAGAAGAACGTGAGAGACAAAGAGGACAGAACATGGAGAACTGACAGGGCAGAAACTGTTTCTTTAGGAGAAGGAAGCAAAGACTAGAGTCAGAGGGGCCATGATCTAAGGGAACAGAAGTTCTCTGATATAAAAGAAAACTAACTTTTAGGGTGAACAGAGAGAAAATACCCGATGACGTATGCTCCTAGGTTAGGAAGGATGGGGAGACTTGTGGAGAGAACAGATCTCTCCAGCACTGAGAGGGGAAGGCACTGGTAGTAGGGGATGCAGAGACAGTTGCAATTACAGATAAGGGGATGTGGACGCTCTTTAAGATTGACAGACTCTAGCCTTCTCTTTTTCTAATGGCATTTCCATGTAGACCACAAATATGTGTAAGATACCACTTGATTATTCTCTCTTCTCAATGTGTACTCCAATTAAATGAATACATGAATCTTTATTATGTTCCTTGAAATCTCAACATGCTAAGGAGATGGTCCACAAGGGCAGGATGCTACAGCTCCTCTCCTGGATGATGTTACGTTGACCTTGAGTGGAATTAGTAGTGCATGGTACTAATTAAAATTAGTTTGTTTAAAAAAACCTGTTCATTACTATCTTTGCATCTTCTTTAGTGCACCTTCCCTCACCGTCTAGACCCAGGCTGACCTTTTCTGATGCTCTGCTCTCAGATCATCCCTGATGCTCAGATCTCCGCCTCAAGGCTCCTCTTTGAAGTGCTGAAGACTGGAGACAGGAAAGAGGCTGAGAATCCAGCTTACCCTTTCTCAGTTTAGAAGGAAATGAAGGTCAGATGAATGATGAGTCTGTGGGTCTACATCCCAGGTCTCCAGACCCCACGCTACTATCAAGAGGAAAGGTCTGCCCCACCTTCACTTCCAGACCAAATCTGAGAAAGCCATCGAGCTATATCCAAGTGTGAGAATGGCAATTGGGGGCTGGGGTAGAACTGTCAAGAAGGCATTTTGAGGGAAGGGATAGGAGGAGTGATTTGTCTGTTCTCTATTTCCTTCTAGAGTGGTCTCAGTGGTTTGTTTACTAAGGATCTTTATATCGAATCACATCAAATTCCTTTCCTGTCATAATAGATTAAAAGAATGTTAGATCTTTCCTTATTGAGGCAGACGCTTACACAGTAGCTCAGGCTGACTTGGAACTTACTATATAGCCCCCAAATTTATGGTAATCCTCTTGTGTCAACCCCTTGAGAGCTGGGATTATGGGTAAGAGCCCTCACACCTGGCTAAAGTTCAGAGTTGAATGACACAGTTTGTATTCTGAAGGGCTAAAAGCTTTAAGCCATACTTCTCTGAAGGATGTGTGTGTTTGTGTGTGTGTGTGTGTGTGTGAACTATGACTGTTTCCATAGGTCATGGTGATAAGTCACTGGAAAGAAAGGTAAAATGAACAAGTGTGAACTGAATCCCAAAGACAACAAAATGGAGACACAGAACAGGAAGTGCATTTCTTTTTAGGCTTTCTGTGTTCTCACACCTCCTGGCGTGCAATGATGGATACAACATAACTATGTTTAAATAAAATTAAAATCTCTCATGGGTGGCCGGAAAAATGCAGCTCACTGATAGATCACTTCTATAATATGCATGGGGCACTATGTTCAATTCCACACACCACCAGAAAAAAAAAAAACGGATTTATTTAAGAACACTATGGTAAAAGTTTAATTAACATTTGGGGGGAGAAAAAAACCCACCCCTTCATTATGTACTTTGCATATTCTAGTTTTTCCCCCTCATGGGACTTGCTTTAAATGGAAGAACATCACAGGGATAAGCTTGTACGAAAGAGAGATAAGGGTGACAAAAATAGAGATCTTGATATGTAATTCTCCTTGTGGTTAAAGGAAGTAGATAGGAAGCTTTAGACAAGTTAATTTGTGGCACAGATTCCCTCCTACATGACGTCAAACAGCTTGGGAATCTGAAGGAAACACTTGCATTTATTAGCAACCCGTGTTTGAACTTAATTAAATGAGATAACTCTATGTTTGGTTAGTGGCCCCTGATAACAAATGGTGGTAGAAACCATCCCATAGATGCACTTGGGATGCATAGATGCTTGAGTCTACACAAGCTCCACAGAAAAAGATATCCCTGAAAGTTTTTCCCAAGCAATTGGGACTCAGTTGGATGATAAGAAACCTACTCCCTGTGGCCCATCTTGTGGTGAATGATTCAACCCCCCCCCCCCCCCCCCCCCCCCCCCCCCGTGGTCAGTAGGTTCCAGTTTCACCCTTTTTTAGCTGAAGGAAACTTTTCAGAAACAAAGCAAAACAAAATCAGCATTTCGATGGGATTTTAGTCAAGCTCTTACCGTTCCTGGAGTCCTATGGGCTTCATTCTGAGGGGAGAAGGGCAGGCAGAGGTGGAGGTGGCGTTTCGAATCTCAGGAGTGCATTGGCCTTGAGGGTCCACAACCACGTTCAGCACCTTTGGCGCCTGATCGGGCTGGACCATGCTGTGGGTCGTCTTGGCCTCTGATCGTGTTTGTTGTAGTGTAATCGGTGATAGGTGGATCTCCTGGTTCTTCTCTTTATCTTGTCTTAAGGAAAGCTGAAGCCTTTCTTTTAACCTGTAAATAATCTACAAAAAGAGACACAAGGGCTTCTGTGAGATTTCTGTGTCCTGGACGACACACAGAATATGATCGTTTCTCCCCCCACCTTAGAAGACACATCAAAATGAACATTAGCGATAAAGTACTCCTAGGCTCTAATCTAAGCTCTTGGGTTCTGTGGTATCAAGGTCATTTTCCTGCAAAGGAAATGCTGGATACATAAATAAGGACAAGCCAACACAGTCAATCATCACCCAAGAATTAGACAAAAATAAGAGAAAGGGGGCTGGAGAGAAAGATGGCTCATTGGTTAAGAGCACAAACTGCTCTTCCAGAGGTTCCAAGTTCAATTCCCAGCAACCACATGGTGGATCACAACCATCTGTAATGGGATCTGATGCCCTCTTCTGGTGTGTCTAAAGACAGCTGCAGTGTACTCATATATACATAAAAATAAATAATCCTAAAAAATATTATTAAAAAAAATAAGAGAAAGGTTTCAAAACCATCAGTTTTAAGGATATGCTTGTATGGATTGAAAGGTGGTCTCCTTAAAGAAAAAGAAAACTATGTACATATCAGGAATAACGAGAAGGAGACATCATACATTGAGCTGCTGGCAAATTAAAACAAATCCTTTTTTAATGCTCATTTTCTCATAACCTGGCAACTATCATCTTTAGCAAGGGAAAAATGAAATCTTAGATTATTTTCCAGAACAATGATATGTGCTCCTGGTCTTAGCACATGGGATGCTGATGTTGTAGGATTCAACGCCAACTTGGGTTACACTGTCTGAAAATCCAAACGAACAAACAAGGACACCTACTTCAGTAGGGACATTTCCACAACAAATATTACTGCACAAGGGGAAGACAGCTGTCAATGATTAGAGTCAAGCTTCTTTCCTCTACATCGGTTACTTTTAGATAAGTATACTGTGCTTTCTTGGAGCTATAGAAAAAAAAGATGCTGCAGGGGAGTGCCTTTATCATGTGTGTAGTGCCTAATACCTCCACCTTTCTGCTTATTTGCAGTTTCCACATATCCTGCCATCATTCTGCAGAAACAACAGCCACAGTCTGACACCACCAACCGGATGGCACATATACGGGAAGCTTATTCCGTTAAGCTAAACACAGAACTACTAAAAGATGAGTTGATATTATTTGAAGCGGGATATTATTTTTAAGTTGCAAATAAGGCATTTCCGAAGGAAGAAATAAATGCATCTATACCCCCTAGGGTCCATTTCACACAAGGAGTGATGTGGATATTTTATAGTTCAAGTTATCCACATAAGGCTGTAACGTGTATGTTCGGATATTTGCTTACTTGTTTATGTTTTCATTTTGGAGATACAGTCTCCTGTGAAAACAAGAGCCAGGGACAGTTGCTGTCAATTATTCTTGACATGACACTTCATGATTACATTAGTGTAATCAGGATCTGGTCTAAAGCCCTTCTCTGCTACAGACAGTTCCATGGGGAAACATTGTCACATATTTTATAATCGGTAACCCATTTCACCTCTGGCTCTTGGCCCGTCTCAGTGTAGTCTGTATAGGAGCTGATTTCTATAGCACTAACCAGGAAAAAAAATCAGAATCTGGTAAATGCTCAATGTAAGTACCTATGGCACTTAAAAATGCTCAAACCACTGGACTGATGGATAAGAGGTGTGGAGGAAGATGAGGTTGCTGTCAGGTACTAAGGCAGTTTTCATAGATTTTAGCTACAGAGCAGTGTTTTTCAGTTGCCTAGTAGGAATTTTGTCCTGCAGAGGGTATTTGACAATATCTAGAGAAACTTTGGGGGAAGATAATAGGCCAGAGCCAGGCTACGTTGCTGGCAAACATTCAGCAATGCACAGGAAAGGCCATGTTCCCCACCCCATCAGAACAGTCCTTGATACTGTTGGGCAGCCCTCGAGTAGGGAATCTAAGACTCATCCTGTATAACATCTCTGTTTCACAGTGAAGCTGAAGCAGTTAAATCACTTACAGAGCACTGGCTGTAAAGTCTAGAACCCAGGTCTCCTAAATCCCAGGCACGTGATCATTCAACTATGGTTGCTTTCAAATACACACATTCTTCTTCCTGACCCAAGGCTTTGGGAAATGTGTGTCCAAGACTTCTCTGCACAGTTTGGTTCTCACACATACAATATTTGCATATGTCTTTTTGCTATGAAAATTCCCTTTGTTTAAAAAGACTCATTCTTAAATCCTAGCAGAGTAATGACAAGCTAAGACTTCCCCTCTCTCCCTTCCCCCCTCCCCTCTCCCTCCCCTCCCCCTCCTCTCCCCCTCCCCTCCCCCTCCATCAGCTTATGTTGGAGCTTTGGGCTGCATTAGAATAATCTGATCATTTGAGGGAGGAGAAGAGAAAGGAATATTGACTAAGAGGAGCTAGCTGTAAAGCTAAATTATAGTATGGGGAATATAAAACGGCAGCAGCGAGACCCAAGAAACACAGATATGAGAGGAAGCTAAATAAAGCCCCTTGAAATGTTTTTGCAGTTATAATTTTCATTTTTAAAAGTCTCACAGGTAACAGAAAACACTGAGTTTGGACTAAGGGGCATTCTAATTTAAAAAAGGATGGCCCTAATAGATGGTGTTCTGTATGGTGTTTTATAGTAAGTTATGAAAGAGTTTATTCTTTTAATGTAATGAACATTCTTAGTATCTCCTGGAAATGGGACTGGAGGTGCAGATGTGAGACATGACTATGTTCCAAGAAGCTTGGAGGTTTCCAGGAGACTGATTCGTAAACTCATGTCCAGTACAAGGTTCGAAGGTGCAAATGGGTGTATCCTTTGCACACAGGTATGGAGGAGCAAATGCTTATCAGCTTGCCTGGGTGGAGTCCGTCTGCTAAACAAAGGCGTACTCCTGTGTTCCTGGACCTATCTGTGACTAGAAAAGAAGTTTACAGAATGACTGAGAGGAATAAAGGAAACCATGCTTGACTCCCTTACGGACTCAAGCAGAGCCATGGTAGTAAGCTTAGGCCTCCAGTCCAGGTGCACTTGACTTTGAATTCCAATCCTTCCTACCCTTCCCTTCCTCCCACAGGTAACGTGGGACCGTTTGCTATGGGCCAAGTCACTTATCTCTTCTGAATTCTGGTTGGTTCATCAGTAAAGACAGAAACTTAAACCATTATCTTGTGTCTTGCAGTAAATTTAGGACCAGCAAGTATGCAATATACAGAAGAAATGGATTATTATTATTATTATTATTATTATTATTATTATTATTATTATTATCTTACCACTCTGAGCAAAGGGGTTGTAGAATACTTAATTCATAAAAAAAAAAATCTGAGCTACAGGTGTGCTTTGGTGACAGCATCCTAGTCAATCATATCAGCTGTGTATCTGGGTCTATCTCCCCTATCCATACAGATTATACATAGCAGGTTAGAAAAAACAGCTCTTCATGTTCACTTTTGGCATGAACTCATTGTATGATGTTCAGAGACCAATGGTCCAACATAATATATCCTGCTTTAGGTACCAGAGTATGACTAGAGAATCCTTTTACTTCATACCTGGATGACTCTTCTGTGGGTTCACCATGCCCACACGTTTCTATGCCAGCAGTTGTTTGTGATTTCTTAAATTGCTTTCTAGAAGCGATCTAGCCCCTAGATATGTCTATGTACATTTCATAAATACTTTTATACCTTTTAATAAGCCCGTAAGTACATTGGAAGGTCTAATGTAGATGATAAACTGTGTACTTTCTATTATGTACCTGAGTTCAAGAACTAATTCTTCTCAGTAATGTATTTCCTTTACCAAAAACAGACTGAATGGAGTCGAAGTTGCCCACACACTTTTTCGTGGAAAATTCTACTTGTCTATGTGCCAGCAGTCCACCCACTCCGTGTTCATATTTGAGATGTGCTAAATAAGTCACACATTTGAAATGTCATGCTTGTCTAATTTTATGTCTGGCAATAAACATTCCTTTTTCTGTAATTTAAGGAAACTAAACAATATGTTATATTAAAAAAACTTGCCAAGTTTTATGCTAATGTTGTACAGCAGATGTAACCTTTCATGACAACAATTTACCTATACAATGGCATAATAAAATCATCTGAGTTTTATTTCAATGCAATATAAGAAGGCTGGACAAAAACAATGACACTCGATATTCCATAAATATAATTAATGCCATAGGGTAATTGTGAATTATAGCTCTTTCTTTGCCATGGAGTCAACAAAAGTGCAGGAAACAGTTGACTTATGCATTTGAGAATTAAAACGTGTGTCTCAGTCCACTTCAGCACAAAATACATCCCGTGTAACTAATACTAAGTGATCCTGGCCAAAAAAAAAAAAAAAAGAATTAATTTAAGATAATTATCAGAAGCGTTTGGATTCAGGAAGATGAGTTGATTTCAGAGAATCATATTTGATGTGTCTCTAAATGTGAGCCGTGGCAAATCATATCAGATAAATTTAGCTTTGCCTTAATTCTGTTAGAGAGTATTATTTCTCCATGAATATCAATCCCTTCCCATGCACTGTCAGTTTCTCTGCTCCTCTTTAACTGACCCCTCCACAGTAAAATTTAAGGTAGTGTTTGAAATCGATGAACCTATTTCTGTCATTTATTCATAATAATCACTTGCATAGAAGCCAAACATTCTTGTTTCCATCTTCATTCTCCACCCCTTAATGTGCTTCTTCCCTAGAGAGGGAACCCCGTGGCTTAGAAAGCAATCCAGATGACATAGGGGACATTTAGTATTTTCCTTTCCCCTGGTCTTCAGGACCCGATGGATCCCGTTCCTTGTACATCACACAGCGCTCTGTCTTCTGTGCTTGTTCCTCTCCACTTCTCTCCCATCTCAGTTCACCATCAGAATCCTTGTCATGAGGACCATGAAAGAGGCTACTTGTCAAATGCTTCTCACTCTCTTCTACCCCAACCTCGTGCTTAATCAGAGACTGACCTTCTAAAAACACTCCCACAATCTGCATGGACGCAGTTTCCATTTCCTCCTTGAACCTGACAGTCTAAACCTGCTTCACCCCAACACCATTCTTCTACGATCCTCCGTCTGACATGTACATCCCGAGCTGTTTGTATCTATCAAATGTCTGACTGTTCTGTCTTATCAATCATTACTATGCTATCTTCTCTGTGGTCCTGATTACAATTTAATACTGAACAAAGGTATGATATGACTATTTATGTTTATGGAAAAGCTGTGTGGAAAGTACAGAGCTCCTACCTATGCCTGTTTCATAGATATCTTGCTTTAGTATAGTACGTTTGTAATAAAGGAAGAAGTAGCAATGATATCATTGGCTCTGCCACAGTGTAGATGAGATCACCCTTAGTGATGCACATTTCACACACTTGATGAATTCACAATGCCGTGTGGTCATCAGAATGCAGAAGAAGTTTGTGGTCCTAAAACCTATCTTCTCCACACAGTGACCCCTCTGCCCGCCATCACCTGACAGCCATGGACCCTTCCAATACCTTTCTGTGTTTCTCAGGATGTCATATTGATGAGCTCATACAGTATGTTCACTGTTTGAGGTTTAAAAGGTGTTCATCTTGGTCCACAGTTCTCTCCATCAATAAAGCCTCAGAGAACAGGGACTTTATGTGCTGTATCCTCTCCATCCCCACACTGGATCCTCTGCATGAACATGTCACCTATGATTGACTGAGTGGATGAATCCACAACAGACCTGACAGCCGCATGTAGACTTTTGACACATTCCTTTCTTGATTTGTCCTAGTATCATTGGAACAGTCTTATTCAGGCTTGTGACCTTTACACTGATGTTTTGCTAATATTAGAAGAGGAGTTGGCCTTGGTCCCAAGATGTTGAGGTGTGACCACTATAGGTCCTTTAGTCTGAAACCAGTGCACGGTTGTACTCAGTCTGTGGGATATCTGGACATTATATTTCAGTTACAATCACTGAATTGGAAACGTATCTTACCCATCAATAGCAAACCCTGTTCTTTGCCTGTCCTTTACTACCCAAAGCCTGACTATGAACTGGCTTCTCACCCATCCCTTTCATTCTTACCTTTGTCTCCTGAATCTTACTGATTAATCATCCAGTCTGGTTGTTATCACTTCCTGCTCTTTCCCCTTACTGTTCTAGAATTCCTTTTTCTCCTTGTCATGATGGGGATTGAATATGGGGACTGACAAGCTCTAAGCAAGCCTCCAAGTTCTTTCAATCCCTTTAATCTGTGCAACAGAATAAAACCTAATTATGACTAACAAGACAGAGAACAGAACTCAAGATTGTCCTATGCTGAAAAGGATCACATACCTTAAAGAGCAATCAGCCAGGAGAAAGAACTACACGCTTTAAAAAAGGAGTCAGAGGTCTCTTCTACAGTTTCCATAAACCTTTCACTCTTTTTCATTAAAATTATTTTAATATCCACCACCCACTTGATATATAAAATCTCTTTTAAGCTTAGTTCTTAAATTACAGTCTTGATTACTGGGTCACAATTTTTAGAAGTTCAGTTTCTGATCCAAAGGAGATACCTTTGAATCCGTTCTGATGGGAATTTTAGGATGTCTTGCTATTTCTTATATCTTGAGATCTTGGACATGTGCCCTTCTTCACTCTATTTGTGACTTTACTGGTACCCCCCAAGTTCAGATCAGCTGAGCCTCTCTGACCTCCTAGACCCAGTCTCAATCTCTCTAGCATTGTTTCCAGAAGGAAGAGCACACAGGTAAACAAAGCAGCAAAGCATTTGGCACAAAAAGCTTGGCAACATTGTTGACTGTAGTCAGAATCATTGGCTGTATGTCTTTTGTGGGGACATGTAAAACAAAATGAAGCATTTCTTAAAATATGCAAAATAAAATGAACATAATACACAGGAAAAGATATTAAACCCATTTGTAATCTCCAAACTACATCACAGATTTTTTTAAAAAAAAATAATAATAACAAAAAATGCTCATTCTACTTGAAAGTTAACCATTAACTTGTTCAATACAAAACCTGGCCTAATTTAGTGGGTTGGGCTTATTTTGGAGTCTACTTTTAAAAATCAGGACTGTGCTTTGTTGGTTACATGTCACCACCTGCAGAAAAATCACAGTATCTGCTTTTATTCTTATATATTATTCATTCAATTGGAAATGAGGTAGCAGTGAATGGCGATAATCACTTCCTTTAATGCTTGATATTTCTTAGAATCCCTTCAAAGCTGTTTAAAATAAGGAAATAAACTATTCCCCAGGGAGAGAGCTTGCCTCAAAGATATATTCTTCAAAAAAAAATTTTTCCCTGCGTCCCATAAAGATGACATAAGAGAAGAAATAAACTCAGCCCCAAAGTGTGCGCTTGAGACTTCAGTGACGTTAAGGGTTACAGTGACCTCAGTAAATCCCCTTCTAAATCTTCACACAGGGGTTGGTCCACATCCTAAACACTTCAGTGCAGCTGCAGTCTTGCTGTGCCACGCAGCATCCACACGTCCGCATGTCCACACACACATCATTTAGCAGTCAATCATCTGATGCCACAAAACAGTCCCAGCCTAACACGATTACAGCCTGGCTTCTGCTCCGTAGTCTTTTCAACATTCATTCAAGTGGCAACATACCTAACATTACTAAGTAGTGGATAAGATACACAAAGGATAAGATACACAAAGAAGCAAACTTACCATCAAACAGGTTACTATAATGATAAAGATGCTGAGGAAGATGACGACAGCGTAAAATCCTTCTTTGCTCCAGATCTTGTCCGCTTCATGCTGCCCTTGTAAAACATTTTTCTTTCAAAAGCAAAACAGAAAGCCTGGTGTTAAAGGAGAGCTTGAGGAAACTGGAGCTCTTATCAGACTGTCAACACAGTTTTTAGCTCGATTCCACTCAGTGTAGTAAAACACACCTCCACCCCGCGCTGCCACAGCTGCTTCCCTAACTGCTCAGACACGATGGACAGCTACCATCGAAGTCAGGAGATGCTGTAAGGGAGGGGGTGGGCGTGTGGGACAGGCTCCTGGGTTCTTGCCTTCCTCCACAGCCCGCGCACAGCCTCTCCTGGAAACTACCTGGTTCACAGGTGAGGGAGTTCTGTGTTTTCTGTGCTGAGAAACTGTTTCCAAAGCTCTGAGTCCCCTCCCACGTCCACACTGTCTCACAGCGCTGCTGCTCCTTGCTTTGAAACAGAAGTGAAACAGGTGCGAGCGAAAAGCTCGTGATGGTCTGATAAACAAGCCTCGAGGTTGGGACCACTCCTGTTCAGTTTTCCTTTTCCTTTGATCAGACCATTTTCCTCCTTAAATGGAACTTCCTTTGTCAGACCTAACGCAGCACCGCATGTAGAAATTGCCAGGATATTATATTTTATTTGAAGTGACAGGGAACACCCACAGGGTCAGAATTATTTAGTAATAAATGGTTAAAACATAAATAGGATTGTTTTAAATCCTGCTTTCACTCCTTGCTTTGGGAGTGGAGCTAGACAAGACGTATAAATAAGATGTGATTGTTTCTTGGATCAGTGTGACCCATCCTTCAGAACAGGACAGGATGGATGCTACAGAACTTTATTATTTTCTTTTTAGACAGATTCTCTCCTTCTGTAGCCTAGAACTCAAGGCAATTAGTTTTCTTGCCTCAGCCTCTTAGGTAATAGGATCACAGGCATGGGCCAGGATGCCTAGATTGGGGAATGTTTTATAAGCTGATGATATTGTAGATTTATAGGTAAAGAAATGTCACCTGGAAAAAAACTAGGTGGTTTCTGAGTAGGAACAACAAAAGTTTGTATCAAGCAAACTGTTTGCACTCACTCAGAAGACCATTTTACAAGCCTTAGGGAGAACACACGTGTCTATCCTTGATAACTAATTGGACCCAAAGACTAAGAAAGCCTCAAACTAAACCTATATTCTAGGTGCTTACATTTTGAGACCATTTCTAGTTATTTCTAAGGTTAGAAAGTGTACCTATCATTTTCAAATTAGGTAAAAAATATTATCTTTGAAAACTACTTTCTGGAAAAATTAATCTCTGCAATTAATCTAAGATGAGTAAGAAACCTGGAGTTAAATTATGATGGTACAAATCATTTGGAGAGAGACTTATTTATGTGTGACTACCTTTTGCCTTTCCTAGACAGATGCATAGATAAAGGAAATAATTTATGCACACACTTTGAACGCCAGAGGATCTATTAGAACTCAATTGTTGAGGTGATTAGTAACAGTAGTTGGCTGGAATACTGGGTTCCAGTGACAATTTTTTTTCCCTGCTTTCTTTGAAAGCTAGGCCAATTCTTTTTTTCTTTTTTGCTCCAGTTTCTTTGTAAACACAGCTAGAAGCTAATAGAAAAGAAAACTATTGTAAGAATCGAGACTAGAATTGAAGGTTTCTTTTTTTTCAGGCAAGCAAATGGCATGCATTGTTTGCTATAAAAGCAAACTAGTTAAGCCTTCACGCAGGCAGCAGACATTTGTCAAGTTTAAGTGTAAGTATCTGCTTAAACCCGTGTAAAATTTAAAGAAGAAGTGGTTAAGGGGTCGGAAAGAGACGTTGTGGTTGGATCCATTTTCCTTCTGTAGTTCTATGGTTTTCAAGAGCACAAACATGTCGCTTTCTGTGGAAGGCAGACCTGTTTTGGTTTTTCTTTTTAAGTGAAGCAATGATGTCGGCAGAATCATGCCACACCCTCCCGTAGCCCACCCCCACCGCCCCACCCACAGATAAAAAGGCTCTTGTTTTGAACTAGAACTTAGTCACTGCACGTTCCTGGTAAATAGATTTCCTTCTGAGTCACGCTGCTCCTGCTGAGCGCTGCTATGTCGGTTCAGAGATCTAAACAGCCTGATAAGGGCAGGGTAATAAAGGAGAAGTTTACAGTCTGGTCTCAGAGAGTCCACACATCAAAAGGTTGCAATACACCGTAATGGCCAATCTAACCTTTGCATAGGGTTAACCCAGCGGCTTTTAGATTTTTGTCAGGGGCTGTGGGTTCAGTAAGTCACAGACTCCCAGGTCAGGTCAAGTTAATGCCACCACACCGACTTTACGACTTATTTCATGGCTGTGCTGTTCTGTCCTGTCACGTAGGTGTAGGGAAAGCAGCTAGTGTGTTTTATTATTTAAAAATCGAGACGTTTCCTTTCTGCATGACGATGGCCTCTCTAGCCGGCGCATAACTTGATGCCATGACTTTGGTTCTACCCTCCACCATCTCCCCCAGCCCCCGCCCCTCTTTCATTCTTTCTTTTCCATTTTCTTTCTAGCTCCCCATACCAGGGAAGATGAAGCAGATACAGGGAGCTTAGGAGGCATACCTCTTAGGGAGAGATGAAGCACAGAAAATGAAATAGAAATGTCCTAAACAGTCCGGTTCATTTGATAGCTGGAAATGAATTCGATTCATCTCACAACAGGATGGCTTTGCTGGATCAGTGCTGCTCTCCACCACAGTAGGCACAGTGCAAACACTTGATCTTCATGATCTAAGCTATGTTAACTCCAACGGCGTATGCCCTCAGCAATGCATGCTAGGCCTGGGACTCTTTACACTTGCTTGCTGGTTAATGTTGCAAGTTTTGAAGGATAGATCATCCAACTCGGAAAATTATAGGTCATATTTTATATAGTATGGTTTTTCTTCTGTTCGTATCAATTTTTTTCTCAGGAACCAATCAATTCGGCAGCCTGCTATTTAAAGAAGATAACTTCCTCCTTGAAAGATATTAGTTAGGAAACTGGAGTAATTTGTTCATGGACAACCATAAAAACCTACATAATTTGTCCTGTGTTATTGTGGGACTTGATGTTTCAGCTTCATAAATCTCAGGCTGCTGGTTCTGGAGTAAGATCCTGTCTTAAAGACTCTTCACCCCAGAAAAAAACAAAAGATCTCTTTCCCTCAAGAAACTTGGATTGGAAACAGATGATGAATGAAGGTAATTCTCTATTTAGTATTTTTTTCTGTTTTGTTTTGTTTTCTGAGTTATTTTCTTCTTCCTCTTTTTTTTTATTTTTGTTTTTTTTGTTTTTTGCTTTTTTTGGTTTTTTGAGACAGGGTTTCTCTGTGTAGCCCTGGCTGTCCCAGAACTCACTCTGTAGACCAGGCAGGCCTCGAACTTAGAAATCCGCCTGCCTCTGCCTCCCGAGTGCTGGGATTAAAGGCGTGCGCCACCGCGGCCCTGCTTCTGAGTCATTTTCAATTCAAAACTTAGGAACATAAGGGAAGAAAGACAAGGCCACATTGTTACATGAAAACGACGAACACAAAGTCAGGAATAGACGCTCTGAAATATGGTTGCGAACTTCAGCAATGGATGTAAGCGACAGCCCAGAGGCTGGTGTGCCATGTCCCCACACACCCCCTAATGGCTATTCTGCCCCAGTAAGATATATTTTGAGGATTACAAGGTGAGGCAGGGTTAAGGTATAAGCTGTTATAAAAACCTTAACCACAGGGAGAAGAATAAAGACAGGAAGACTTACAGAAGAGCCGTGGCAGTTTTACACAACCGTCTCTCACTATTTCTGCAGTGCCCTGTAGGCTGGATGAAGCAAGCACTGGGTCTCGTACACTGTGGACACTTTCTGCCTTGGCTTTCTCCTTGTTATGTTTAGAGTTCCAGGACAGGGCCTTCCAGAGCCGTGAGCCAAAGGTTCAAACAGCCCATCTCACCTTGATGAGAGGTCCCTTACAGACAACTCAAGCACTTGATGAGCTCTTATTCTGAGTATCGTGTAGGTTAGACAATTCCTAGATTTTATATTCCAACACATTTAAGGGCAAACATCCTATTTTGGTCACTAAACACATTTGTTATTAAAGTGTAGGGCAGGCTTTGTCATCTACTGAGGACCAATGGCTTTCTTATGGCCAGTCCATGTAGACTGCTCCTTCACTACAATTAAGTGTTGGGAGACCACTAAGCACTTGACCTGTTAAAACATATTCCTATCATAGCCATGGAACTGAGATTAAAGGTGTACACCACCACTGCCTGGCAATTTCTATATTTTAATTACAATTTAATTACATTTTAATTAATTCTGTTTGGATGGTGGGCATAACATTCTTGCTGCGATCCTCACATCTGCTTGTACATATTTGCCATTTCTGAGCATACTTCCATTAATGTAAAAATCAGGCTCCAGACTCGCTTATTTGTTTTCTTAACTTAGTGTAGGACTTAGCATGGTGTTTCACTACTTGTTGACTTAGCTTTTCAGACTCTGTCCATTGGGCTGCTGAATGAAGTAACCAAGAGAAAAGGATGTGGCATGTGCCATCAAGGGACCTACGGTGCAGAGATAGCCTTAAAGACAACAGAGCACAAGGGGATTTTGCTCTAAGCTCAGTGGGGACGTGATGCATGGAGCCCCTAGTTCTTGAAGGAACGATGGAAGACTTTGTCACCGAACAATAATCAAATCCGAAAGGAGTACAGAGGGACCAGGTGGCATGGAGGGATGCGACTGGAATCATGATAACCAACACATTTAGAATTGCTCTAACATAAACGAAGAAGCAACCACTCAGCGGTTACAAAGCCCAGTGCCTGGAGGACCACGTACCACATTAAGAAATCTGGACTGCATTCTCATGTATGTTGAAACCAAAGAATTATAAAATTAGGTTTATACTGAAGAACGTTACTCTGATAGCAAAAGAAACACATTTTGTCCGGGAGAGAGGGGCGGGGCAGGGAACAAACCCAAAAGCTGTGAGTAGACGGTGACTATCTTGGTTCAGGAGTGACAGATAGTTTGTCCTCCTAGCTAGCTATGGCTTCTACATCTGGGAATTGAGCCAACTGTGAATAGAAAATATTAGTGGAAAAATACATCTTCAATTCACCTGTATACTTTCTCACCAGTATTCCCTAAATAATATTTTTAGCACCTCTTCACATTTTAATTACATTAATATCATGTATTGTACGTAATATAAGCATATGGGAGCGTGCTCCTAGAGTATATGTAGATATAACTTTATAGGGGAAATCTGAGCATCCAACGATTTTGGTGTGCATTGGTGTCCTGGATCCAATCTTCTGAGGACATCAAAGGACTGCATGTTCTCAATTCTCAAGTCATCTGGGTTGAAATCACGTTTCTTTGGTGCAAACAAAATCTGATGCGTTTCACATACATTAAAAAAACAAAAAACAAAAAAACGAATCGATATGTCAAGTCAGTTAGAGAAGGGCTCGATCCATTTTGAAGACGAGGAACCTAAGGCTCAGGGTGGTTAATGGAAAGAGAAAAATCCTCACGGAGCAAAAGAGTCTGAGCAAGAGTCTAATGGCTGAGCACTAACGTTTTTAATATAAGACCTAGGATTTGCTGAGATGAAGGGCAAAGCAATTTACAGGAAAGAGGAATGAAACGGGCAGCGGATAAGGATTTGTTTTGTTTGGAAGTAGTAGCTCAGGCTTGCCTGGAACTCTCTATGTAGGTCAATCAGACTTTGAAATCCTGATTCTCCAGCTTCTGCCTCCTGCCTGCTAGTGTCTGGTATTTCAGGGGTGAGCCACTATGCCCCATCCAGACAGTTTCGCTCCCTCTGTGTCCGTCTCTCTGTCTCTGTCTGTGCCTTTGTTTCTTTTTCCTTCCTCTCTCTCCCTCCTTCCTTCCCTCCTTCACCCCCCTTCTTCTTCCTTTCCCCCTCTTTTCCTCCCCCTCTCCTTTCCCTCCTTCTTCCTTTTTCTTCCTGTACTGGGGATTGAACCCAGAGTCTAACACACACATGTGAGTGTTAGTTTATACTTCACCCTCGAGTCACTTAGAGGCAGTTGTTTAATTTCTGTGTACCCTACTTTCTGTTTAAACAGGTTTCCTTCAAAGCCGAATTCCATGAATTTCTGAACGGAATGGCATCTGTTTAGGATGCTGGTGATTCTGGTGAATTTGAGTTTGGTAGGAGAGATAGAGAGGGTTATTCACTGTGTGGGAAAAACGGAAGAGACAGTGGAGACACCTCTTTTAAGTGCCAAATTTAGAAAATACTGTAAAGAAAATATCTGGCCTTCTTACACATAGGAAAAGCCCTGCTTCATAGAATTCCAAATCATGGGGAAATGAGTATCTAGCGACTATTTTGACAATCAAGGTGATGTGGAAGAAAGGATCAGAGTGGAGTTTTTGAGTTTTTTTGGCAACTCAGTTTCAAGTGACAAACCTAAATATTCTTTCTTATAGGCAGTTTACTGAAACAAACAAACAAACAACAACAAAAAACCCAACCAACCAAACAACCAAACAAAAAAACCCAAAACCAAGTTCACAACGGTTTCAAGAATCAAGTGTCAAACAGTAAAACTTTAACCAGAAAAGTGAATTTTCTTAGGCAAAACACCCAAACTGAAGTGGACTGGATTCTGACCATTAGGGAGATCGCTGTTTTAAAATCCACAAAGGACTAAGGGTTTCCACCTCAAAGCCTCATGGTTTGGATTAGCATTCAGTGCGACCGACCGAGGATTTGTTTTATTTTGTTTTTGTTTTTGTTTTTTAACGAACTGTTCCATGCAATGACATACCTCAGGGGCGATGTCTGTAATTCCAAACTGCGGTAAACTCTGATGCAAAACATCCACATTTAGCGAATGCAGTACTTCCTCAGCCTGCAGGGCCTGTGGCTCTCCTGGTTTCCGGTTTGCAGGAGACACAAACAATTCAACCTGCCTCTTCTTTTCCTAGTGAGAGCACACCATTTGGTTAAGGTGAAGATATCTTTAAAACGTTGGGTAAAATTTTCACCTGTTCTTCACAAACATTAGAGTCAGGTTCCTAGAATCTTCGAAGTCATTTTAGGGAGTGATGTGTATTAATTTCTCCTGTGTATATGGCTATTGTTAATTTCAGAGACAATAATCAGATGTAACATAGGCTGGCCCTGATCTCTGCACCCTCCTGCCTCAGCTTCCTCCTAAATGCTAGAATTACCTCTGTGTACCAACTTAACATATATTTCTCAGATGCTTCCTGAATAATTATGCTTACAGACATATTTTAAAGTAAAATGAGTTAGTATTTAACATATATTAATTATTTAAGTATTTATGCATTATATATATTTTTATTTAAGTACTTAATATATATGTGTGTGTATGTATTCATGTGTGTTCATGTACATGCATATGTGTGTGCTGTGTATGCACTTATAAGAACCACATGTGTGTTGGAGCCTGTGGGGTCAGAAGATGACACTGAGTCCCCAGAACTGGAGTCCTAGGCAGTTGTGACTATCATGTGGGTGCTGGGAACCAAACACAGCTCTTCTGTAAGAGCAGTAAGTGCTCTTATAAACTTGGGAGCCTTCTCTATAGCTGCCCTTCAAAGTTTCTGTCATGTGAGCCGTAGACAAAAATGGTTTTTTTAAGAAAATAAAAAAATAAAATTGCCAAGCATGGTGGTGCATGCCTTAATCCCAGCATTTGAGTTCAAGGCCACCCGGGTCTACAGAGCGAGTTTCAAAACAGCCAGGGCTACCCAGAGAAACCCTGTCTTGGAAGATCAAAAAGAAAAGTAATCTGATTTAAATTGTCCATTTTGTCTACATGGATTATAGCAATATTCAAAGTAAATGAGAAGATGCAGCTCAGGACCTCCAGGTTCCCAGACACAGAGAATGAATTTGGGTAACTAGGTGATCGGTCAGGAGGTCCTACACTGTGGATCCCTCCATTCCTTAGGTTCTCTTCATCCCACCTCAGATACCAATCTTAAGTTCTTTTTCTTGGCATTCTATGAGCTATGTGGGGGTAAAGACCAACTCTTTTTTATTCATGCATAATCTTTTGTTTTGTGCATTCATCATCCATTCCATTGATAAGCTTGAAGGAGCTTTAGGACACGGCATCTGGAAACCTGATAGAGAAGGTTCCGCTCTCCTGGACAATATTTTGTGAGTCATGTTAGAGGCTGCTAGAGCAAGTGATCTGGCCCTTTTATGTATTTATCAAGGGAGCTAATATTGAATTATGACAAGGTAAGATGGTAAATTGCTTAGGCTTTATGGGCCAATCTGTTTGCTATATCAACTTCCACACAACACGTGAATGAGCGGATGTGGCTTGTTTCGATAAAACTTTGTTTACAAAAAATAGTTACTATGGTAGATTTGGGTGATCAGTCATAGAACTGTACCGTGGAGGCTTTGATAACAGAAAGTGGATTGAATTCTGAGAAGGTGAAAGGTGTACTCTTACAATGAGACGGTTGATGTGCACTTGCTGAGGTAAGAGTCCCAAGGCTGCAGCGACTCCTTGGCGGAAGAGCCGAAGCAAGGTTATGTTCAGTTTGTTTATATCCATTTGCAGTGTCTGGAAAACAGAGACAGGAAAAAAAAAAAAACCACAAGATCAAGTGACTATTGAGTTTCATCACTAATAACTGGCCACAACAGTTTTGGGGGAGGGTGGGGTTCTTATAAGTTCACATTCCTGGTGCTAATTTTGATATAAATAAAATTATAGACATTCTTTATGTGAAATTTCAAATGGTATTAGTTAAAACATGGAAAATCATTTTTAATGATGGCAAAAATGATCTTTTTTTTTTTTTTTTTAAAGAAATTCCATTGCAATGTGGCTTAATCTACTTTGCTTTCTGTTTGGTGTCTTGTGGCCAAGCCTATTTCAGCTATGTAAGCTGAAGGACATGTTTAATTCATATTCACACACAGTCACTGAGAAGAAGGGTGCTATTTAAGTCCCATAAGGCTGAAGCTAGAAGTTTCTCTATATAGTGATCCACTGCCAATGCCAGGCAAATTAAGCAGGCGCAGTGTTTACACTGACAGCAAAGCCGGCTATACTAATGACTTGATCTAAGGTAAACAGTGTTCACTCAATGTTTAGGAAAGTACTCCTAACAAGTCTAAACAGTAAAATGTTCCAGAATTACAAATCAAATTGGGATGGTAGTAACATAGCCTAAGCTAGTAGCTCTATTACTGGACTTAAGCCAGGGAGTCGTTTACTGTGTTTTCAAAACTGGATCACGAAGTTGGACAGTTGACTCTGCAGATAACAACACTTCCTGTTTTCCCAGAGGACCTGAGTTCAGTTGTCAGCACCCGAGTTAGCAGTTCACAACCACCTATAACTCTAGTTTCAGGGGACTCCACACCCTTTTCTGGCTTTTACAGGCACCTACATGAAAGTGGTATAAACACACACACAGCGAGAGAGAGAGAGAGAGAGAGAGAGAGAGAGAGAGAGAGAGAGAGAGAACATGTCCCACAGTGATTAAATAGTGATTAAAGATAGAGACATGTAAGAAAGGGAAACTGAATCTTATGCATTTTGTATATTCTTGTAGTTTTGAGTTCACTCCTTTTGCCAGAGCAGTTTGTGTCTAATTAACTGTTGGTTGGTTCCCATTTGCTTGGTAAAGAGTTTGCTTTGCATCTATAGTCTACTATAATGTGAGAGCCCATAAGCTGGGACTCTCTCAGCTTACCCTAAAAGGAGAATGATATTGCTTTGAAAACATATAGGCTTGTTAGTAAGGATTATCTATATTCAAACTTTGTAGAAGATAAATGACTGGAGGTGGCTGGTGTTCAAGGTGACAGGAACCAGGCATTAACAGTTTGGGAATATAAAACAGGTGTAGTGGCTCCCAATCAAAATGGTAGGCTCTCCTACTTTTTTTATTCCGAATTTCTACCTGAGGATATTTTAATGCCTGCACACGGGTGGGGCCCTCTATCTTGTTATGGAGGTGAGCCAACTGAGATCCGAAGCAGGGTAGAAGCACCAAAAGATTCTGCCTGACACCCTGACAAAAGGTATCCATTTGTTTCTAGGGAAGGAAAACGGAGAATCTCATCGGGTTGAGAAGCTATGTCAACACCACCAGAAATACTTTCAAAAATACTTATTCGTTATGCTTATGAATTGTAGAACACTAGCCATGTATTGTCTTAGGATTGTAGAGATAAAAGTTTGGAATAAAGCATCAGTAGAACCATGTTCCCTCATGTGTCTCCTGGGAAGAATGTGCCATTTATCTTCTATTGCTTGTCCGGCAGGCTCTAGTCATTGCCTGTGGCCATCACACGGTTGCCTATTGTGTCTCTTCCCTCTATGGGTCGCTGTGTCCCAATTTCCTCTTTTTATAATGGCTGAGTATATTGAATGAGGAATTCTCTCTACTCTAGAATGGCTTTAATGAACTGTACTTGCAATTCCCCTACTTCTAAAGAAACTCGAATTCTTAGGGAGTTAAAAGCCCAACACAAGAATCTCAGGGGGAGGGGGTTACATTAAACTCCAAATAAGGATAAAGTCAGAATTCTTAGAAAAAAGTTGTTACATTTTAGGCAGGGCACTCACTAAGAACCTCAATGTTTTTCCATGCTTCCTTGACTGTAAGTCTATACAAACTGTAGGCTCAGCTGAGTTCTGGGTGTTCATCCCTGAGAAGAGCTGTTCTCAGAGAGCTGCTTGGGTGGTCAGACAGGGCCACTAATAGAATACTTCTATTTAAAGGTGGTATGCAGCCTTGAGCACATTCTAGGTAAAGGAAATGCCAATGCCTGGGTAAGCTGGAAGGAGAGGTTGAAGAGCACAGACAGGAGTTGAAAACGGTGGTTCCCTTGAGGACTCACTCACCACTTGTCACAACAGTTTCTCCTGGACTTGAGGTTTGTATTTTCTGTCTTAATAGAATGTGATCTTCTTCTTTCAGAAAGTAATCCTCCATGGCATGACAATCATCTAATGGGGCCTGGAGAGATGGCTCTACAGTTATGAGCATGTACTACTTTGCAGGGGACCCACACTTGGTTCCCAGTGTCCAAGTCATGCACTTTATCATCACCTATAACTCTACCTTCAGGGGACTGGATGCCCTCTTCAGCCTTGGTGTGCACTTTACTCACATGCACATAACCTGACACATATAAACATAATTAAAAAAAATATTTAGAAATCACCTGAGGATGTATAAGAGTTCATATATCATTTGTTGTGATTTTCTGTAACTTGAAGCTGTTTCTCATACATAAATAACAATTTAATATAGAAAATGAAAGTTGATCTAAGCCTTCATGGACCAGTAGGATTTAGATACCAGGGATGGTTTTCAGTTTACAGTTAGTTTATAGCCTTAAGCATAATTCCCTTAATATAACTACTAAAACCCAGCGTAGAGGAATTTTAATCCAGCAACATGACTTCTCTGATCATATCCAAATGGTCTAGAAATATCCATTCTAGGTCTGTGTAACTGGCTGGAATGCAGATACACCCTTAGTACTCACTTTTGATCACAATGAGATCTAATTGAGGGGCAGACAAAGTGATGAATCAGGGATAGATTTGACAGAATAGTCAGAGATAGGATATGGCCAACTCTCAGGAGAAAAGCAATTTAAGAGCAGTGCAGGGAGAGAGTTAATCAGTTTAGTTAGTGCACATGAGTTGGGAGTTGAGTCACTCAGGAATCAATACAGTGAGTGCAGTGCAGTGGAGTTGAATTCCTTAGTGAGTTCATGCAGTTCAGTGCAGGTCAGCAGAGGCAGCTGAAGTGAGAAAATATGAAGGAGCCAGAGGATTAGAACAAAGTGCCAGAGTTAGTTTGAGGTTAAGCAGAGCAATTCAGTGAGAAGCTGAGAGAAGCCAGATTGAATCAATCAGCTTGGAGAGAAGTTTGACCCAGAGCAGCTGAGTTGAACCCGCCAGCCAGAGTTCAGAAAGAACTAGAAAGGATGAGCTTATTTAGCACTGAGCCTTGGAGACAACAATTACGTCAGGTGAATAAGAGAGGCATTTACAACCTAGTCTACCCGTAGTTCTGCACAAAAGAGACTTCCTTTAATCCTAGAGCCTGCTGTCTACACTGCCAACATATGGAAGGTGTTGCTAGATCTCAGAAACCATATCTTAGCAGTCTACTTCTGCCCTCTGCATGACTAAAGGTAGAAACCTCAGCTGGCACCCCTAAACTCTGGTGAGGAACCCCTGAGTTCTTGTTTGCTGTCAGGCAGACTGAGTAGGCAGGCACTGTCTCTTGTCCCCAACGGCAGGATTTGAAGCTGCAAGCAACTCTGGGAACTGAGAGACAAGGGGGTTGTGTAAACTCTTGAGAGCTCAATTCCCAGAGCCATGATTAGCAGAGGCTTGTAACTGTGGAAACAGTATTAAGGTCTCAAATGGGAAGTGAAATAGGAACTCAAGATTAAAATCACTCGACAAGACAGCGGTGTAAGATGGTAAAAGCTGTACTTTTGAAGCAGAGATTTGAATGACCCAGCTAAAGGGAAGGAATAATGCGCAGAGGTAATCAGCTGAAATTGGAATACTCTGGCTCACTGCAGCAAACATTTGAATCATTTGTCTGGATCTTGGCTTGCCTATGAAGACTTGAGTTGATTCCACAGAGCATGCACATACCTCTGACTATTAACCCACAAAATAAGTGATGCTAAAATATAGATTATATATATATATGTATACACACACAGACATATACACTTATACATATATATATATATATGTACACATATACATATATAAACACACACACATATTTGTGGTCCTAATATATACCAGACAGAATGTGAGTGAAAATTTGGAGAAAGGAATGTGATTTTTAATCCAATGACAATTTTATTTCAAACAGAACAGGAATGGGACTTCTTGAAGTTAGCGGATTTACATCTCCTATATCTTTATCAACAGATAATGGAAACATGTAAGTCTTTCCATGCTGTTACACGCAGGCTCAATTGAGATAAAAACAGAAATTTCCAAGACAATAAAAAGGTTATAGCTTAGTTTTAAAGTTACCATAACATAGCAAAAGGTTTATTTATTCTGAATTCTAACCCTACTTGATTATTTCTCTGATTAAAGATTTCTATTTCAAGGAGAAATGGAAATTCTAAGTGGGAATATTAAGAGATTTTCTAGCAGTCAGTTATTCAAACAGTTTCTATGTGCATGAATTTGGATCTGAAATGTTCCCCCCAAAGGCCACATACTCATGACTTAATGACTTGGCCCTCAGCTTATGGTGTCTGTGCCTTAAGAAGTAGAGCCTAGTGGGAGGAAGTTAGATCACCACTGGGGTTCCTTTGGAGGAAGTAATCAAGTTCTATCTCTTTTCTCTTTGCTTACTGTCTCTTTCTCTTGATTAATTTATTCTGTTTTACATCCCTCCCATAATATATACCACAGGCCCTAACCAACAGGCCAATCAGGAATAGACTGAAACCTTCAAAAGTTGATTATCTTCAGTATATGTTATACTAACAGAAGCTAACATACCACATGGCATATGGCCATAAAGCTTTAAATACAATGAAAACGTAATTAGAAAGATTCTAATACCTAAGTTTATTGAGAACCTCTTATTCAGAGTTTATGGAGTCAATTTCCCATTATTGTATTGTATGCCCCCATAAAAGAAACAGCTCCGGTGTGTGTGATGTTTATGTACACATGTTTGCAGGGTATGTTTACCCATGTGTGTTCATCCAGAGGTTGTTTTCTGGTTGTTTTAATCAGTTGCTTATCCATCCTATTTTCTGAGAGAAGGTATCTCAATGAACCTGGAGCTCTGTTTTGACTAGCCTAGTGTGGGGCAGTGGACCATGTCACCAGAGAGAAGAACTGGTAGGTGGTAGCAAGTTCAGAACCCTGGTAAATCTTGTAATTGAGAGTGGCAGGAGCTCGGACTAGCTCCTGACCAGGTTCCTTTCCTGGAGCAAGTGACCACAACACCCCACTAAGACCATGATAACCATCCGCATAACATACAACCTAGAGTTCTCCTTGCTAATGAGGTATCTAGGTAGGCCCCGAGTATTTAGCCAGTAAGCTTCCCTTCCTGGGCATCCCTACCTGCAAAAAGATATTTAATCTCTGGTTCACCCTGAGTAAGACGTTTGCATCCTCATCCACCATGAATAAAGCAGTCTGGACAAGCAAGGACCTTCTCCTTCATCAAGGATTGCCATGGGGGAGGTCTTCACTATACAGAGTTGTATCTAAGTCTCTATAGAAGACCCATACTCCTAGCACTCACTTGGAGCTAAGCTGGATCTCCACATCCCCTGTTCCAGGTTCATCATGACCAGCGAGCTCCTGTTCCTATCCTCACAGTCTCCAGTGTGGCATCTGGGTACACAGGAGGATGGAAACCACTGGTCTCAACTCCTCAAGGTTCCCAGCGGTGTCTGGTTGCACTGGAGTTTGAGAACCACAGCCTCTGTCCCATCCCCCACTATTTTCACTGCAGGGACACTGTGTTTTACCTTCCCTTAGCTGCACATGTCAGCGTTCCAGCACCCCAACAGCGAGGAGGAAACAGCCTGTGTTTTGCCTCCCCTGAGTGGCACATCATGGTGTTCCAACACCCCAGCAGCGAGGCAGAAATGCAGCCTTGATGGACAGGATCAGTTTCTACCCCAGTTCTGGAGTTAGAGACATGTGCTGCCATGCCTAGCTTTTTCATGTGGGTGCTGGGTGTTTGAATTCAGATCCTTGTATCTGTACAGTACTTTATCTACCAAGCCGTCTCTTCATCTCTCAAGAGAACACTTTATAAGGTTTTCTTTGGAACCTAGCGTGGTGTCGCATTCCTGGCACCCCAGCACTTGGGAGACTAAAATAAAAAAATTCTGTGTTTGAGGTCAACCTGGGTTCATAGTGAATTGTAGGTCAGCCTGAAACATAGGGAGACCTTGCCTTTCTTCTTGCCCTCAAAGAAGGCTTCCTTGGTCACCAGACTGCCCCCTAAACTAGGTAAAGCCCATGAGCATTAGCTATATAATTGGACAGACGGAATTGATTAAGATGCTGGGCTTAAAGTCAATAGAATGTGAATGACTCCTGGCCACTTATTTGTAAATGATGGTTAAATTTGTTTTGCCTGGGAGGAAGGCCATTAGTCCTCTCACTGTTATCAGGCAACATCATCTATCACTTGATTATACCCACTAGGAATCTTGGCCATATCTAGTAGCCCAGTTAGGCAGAAGAAGGTCAGATGACCATCTTTCCCCCTAGGAGAAATCTCTAAAGTCCAGAGAGAAATGCTGTCTCTCAATAGCCACATAGAACCTACTTTGTTAAGCACCCTCTTCTCAGTCCTAATGTGTCTCTATTCCTGTCTGGAATAACTCCATTCTTGGTCACTGAACCCACCTATCTTCGGTTAGAATTTTTATTGGCAAGTGATTTCCAGAACACGTATTTGAACGAAGCAGAAAACGTCAATGCTTTTGAAGCATTTTGTATCAACACCCAGTCCTGTCTCCTCACTCTGTCATTCACTTCTCTTTCCATATCATTTTTGTGTTCCACGTTTCTATGCTTCTCAGCTGTGCTTCTTCCCGAGACTTCCCACCTGTGCTTCTAACCCTACATTACCAAACGTAACCACCTTTTCCTCTCCTACCCAGACTGAATTGTCCTCTCATGCCATGTGTTACACGTTGAACTATCACATTTGGTATTCATTTTGCTTTCTCTCTTAGTTTTCACCATTATGACAGCAAATTGGTACTGCCTGCTCTATTGTCTATTGTTAGATAGTATCTCATCTCTCTGTTCTCCTTTCTCAACCTCTTCTGAGTGACCAACCCATTTTATCTTTGTCTATGTTTTAATCATCTCTGTTTAGATTCCCATCATGGCTCTCTGGACTATTTGAGTAGAGAACCAGTGGGTTACCCCTCTTTCATGATATTTATTTTTTTCAGTTTTAACATTCATCATCATCATCATCATCATCATCATCATCATCTCTCTCTGTGTGTGTGTGTGTGTGTGTGTGTGTGTGTGTGTGCATGCACACCCAATCATGTCGAAGAAGAGTATAAAGGTCAGAAGAAAACTTAGCAGAAGCTGGTTCTTCATATCATTTGTGTGCTTCAGGGAATTCAACTCAAGTCATCAGGCTTGGTAGCAAGTGGCTTTACCCATTGAGTTCTCTTATTGGACCCATCTAATTAATTTTTCATGTGAACATCATAATGGTTTGTCTAAAATGCTAGTCTAATCAACTTCAATTACAGCCAAAATACCTAAAAGGGCTCTCAATTTTTAAATGAGTAGTCATAACTCTATAGTTAACCAAATTTGTGTGTTCTTTCTGTCTTAACCTCACACACACATCTACGACATACATTACACTGTAGCCATCCCTGAGGCTTGTAAGCATGCTTCTTTCTTTCTCTATGGTGTCAATTCACATGTGCCTAGTTGGTAAGGTGCAGTTCTCTCTCCTTGGAGACTCAGTTCCTTTCCTAGAAAGGATGCCACGATCCCTGAGCCTCTTCATTTCGATGTATCTCTTATTTATCTGGATTTTAGTGTCTTTTACTTTCAAGCAAGGCTCAAGAGAGCCATATTTTTGGAGACATCATATCTTTAAAATTATATTTATAGTGTTTTTAATAACAAATGACATCTTGGCTAGATATTAGATTCTTGATTCAATCTCTGTTTTTACGTTTTTGCTTTTGAAACCTGCTGCTATCATCCCATTGCCTTCTGGCAATGAAAGTTACTGTAAAAAATACCCTGACCTGACACTGACCTTTCTGTAGACAACTTGCCTATTCTGCCTGTAATCTCATAGGATTCTTTATCTCTAAAGTTAAGAAAAACACCCCTATAGTATCTCATTGGTTTAGTAGTTCCTATAACACAGAATACCTTTGAAATCTATAGACTCTAAGTTTTACTTAATAATATTATTTTCTATGCCACATCTGAATGATTTGCTTCGAAATATTTCAGTCTCCCATTCAGGTACCTACTGAGCCATTACACATTGCATTTTGTTCCAGCCACACTATTTTATACTCCCCCTGGAGACACACTTCTATTCAGTTGACATTTTCTCCCATCTCGCTATCTCTGTCCTTTCTGGTTTTCTGGCTTCTAATGAACTTTCAATTCCTCTACTGTGTTTTTAGTAACCTTTAAACTCTTGCCATGTTATTCACTCTTGAGAATTTCATATGCGTGTATGATGAAAAATAAACATATATGTCCCCAGTATGTTCCCTTCAACTCCTTCCACATGCCTCCAACACACTCCTGTTTCCAACTTAATAACTCATGAAGTCCAGTGAGTTGTTATGTGCCTCTATGTGCATGGGGCGGGGCCATCCACTGATAGGAGAGTAGCCTTCCTATCAGCTGAACAGCACTTCAGCAGTAGGGACTTGGCACCTACACAGGATATGGATTCTCCCAACTGTCTAAAATGATCGTATAAAGCTTCTCAGGGCTAGGGTTAGAGAACTTCTTTGTCTCCTGCATTTGTTTTAAAATACAATCCTTGTCCCTGCCAAAGACTTTAGCTTCTCTTAGTGGCAGTCACTCTTTGCAAATGATACAGTCTATTTTAAAGGCTGTTTCCACAGGAAAAGCTATAGCTGACCAGTGTCACTTGTGGCTTGTGAGAGCATCTTTCTAAGAAGATAGAGTCACAGAAGAATATTCTCACTGTGCCCCTCAGTCAGGTATCCAGTACATCATCAGCAAGAATATGTGTGTTTTGATGTGTTGTGATATTTGTTGTTAAGTCTGCATCCTCTGTCTTTTACAGTGTAGAAGGAGAGAGATGCTATCTCTTGGTTTATGCAAACACAAATGCTGCATCATAGACTCACACATCACTTCTCATTGCTCCCAAATAAAAGACCAACCCAAGCCAAACCCCAAAAGACTCTATAAGCATTCTTGTTAGTTGGCCTTGGTTTCAGCACAGAATATCCCAAAGTAAGAAGGTCTGAAGGAAGTAAGAGTGTACAGGGATATGGAAGTCAGGGGCAGAGTTTCTAAAAGTGACTTGTCATCACAGCCACATGCATTTGTGACAAAAATTGTAGATCGTGGAAAGGCTATAGGGAGTAATTGTGAGCTTCAGGCAGTGGTTCTCAAATGTGGTTTCTGAGCCACTGGGAGACATTTGCTATAATAAGATAATTTAACTAAATAATTATGTTTGCATGTTTAGAAGCTAAAGGTGAGTGAGCAAATACCAAGTAAATTCTCTGTATCAACAAGTTATAATTATGAGCACAGGATGATGAAAAAGACTGGGGTGGGTAATCTCTGTTAAATCCTTAACTGTAAAAAAGCCTCAGTTTCTTCATCTATCAAATGGGGTGATAAGAGCATTCTTTGTTATGAGAATAACTTAGGAAATTATGAGAAACACATAAAAGTTTAGATAGAAAACAGCTGGAACTGGCATGTGAAAGGTCTTCAGTAAAGTTAGCTTAATGAAATGAACTTATTGTACATTGACATTGAAAGCACTGAGCTACTTATCTGCTTATTCAGAACAAAGAGAAACAGGATAGCGACTTTGTTGATCAAATGGAGACCTAAAGCTTATTTACTAGAATGATTAATAATATCAGAGCAGGAAGTGGGCTGATTGCATTGGTGATATTTATGTTAATTGAGTTTTATCAGTACTGAGGAATTTTAGCCAAAAGTCAATCAGGCAATCGGAAAAGAGAACAACACAATATGCAAATTATTTCATTTTTGACAAAAAATGATATAGTTTGTTTTCTACTTGTGCCAGGCTTTAAGGAAGTTCTCTGACTCCCGAATTCTGCCTCTCTTTATTCTCCATCCGATTCAGCCCCAAGTCCACAGTGCACAGACGATTCTTTATGGACGCTGCATGACATTTATACCCATCTTGCTTCCTTTTCTACCACTGCAAGTTAAATGCCAATAAAAAACAGCTGAATTTAGCAGCTTAGGTGAGCACCCTCGGCTGGTTCATTTGGAAAGCCTTTAATAACCTAGTTTCTTCTTTGTGTCATTAATCTCCCTCATCTATTTCAATCTCACCTCTTAATTAGTGTCCTATTTTACTTCCTCTCTTCCTGGATAAGCCTTTCTCTGTTGCTTCCAAAGATACCTTAAACTTGTCAGTTAGAAAGTCTGTATACATTTTCCTGAAATCTTTAAAGTTTATACAATTTGTGGTAGACTCCACGTCATAATACATTTTTTGTTTTTAAAAAGTACGAAATGATGACAACCTTGATCTTTTGAGTGCATATTCACTGGAGGAGGAAAAGGCTTAAAGTACAAAACTTACTTTGTGTTTATTAAAACTTGTAAAATATTTAAGTTATCTATCTACCATCTATCTATGTATCTATGTATCTATGTATTTATGTAACTATGTATCTATGTATCTGTGTATGTATGTATCTATGTATCTATGTATCTATGTATTTGTGTATGTATGTATCTATCTATCTATCTATCAATCAAATGGAAGAACATAGAAGCCTAATACAAAACACTTTCAAGATAGAAAAAAAAGCCATGACTTAGCCATGATTAAATCTTATCCTGGGTAAATGTCACAGTAACTTACTTGTTTCAACAGAGGTTTCAAGTCTCATTGTTATGTGTTCCAATCAAGAGAAGTTTCTAACTCCACCTCCCCAATTATTTTTCTTCTTTTGTTTTGCTATTTTTACCTACGGTTATTCTTTTGTGTTCTCTTTTAATCTTCTTTGGGTATTCCTGCTCCCCACCCACCTTCCCTCCAAATTCCTCTTTACTCTGGGGACAGAAGATGGCAGCCAAAGATTGAGCTGAAGGTGGCTCAAACTAGGTCCAGGCAGAATAGCAATGCTCTGGTAAATTCTGTTGTTAAACAAGGTCAGACAAGTTCAGTTTTCTATAACCAGCCCCATCAAGATAGCAAAACTCAAGGATGTAGTGGCTGGAGCATATCTTTAATCCCTGGCCGAGAGGGATCTCTGTGAGTTCAAGGCCAGCCTGGTCTACATAGCAAGTTCCAGGCCAGCTGTGGCCACATAGTGAGAATGTCTCAATGAGTTAACCATAACAAAAAACATCATCATCATCATCATCATCATCATCATCATCATCATCAACTACAACCACCAGAACAACCAGAGGACAAAACAAGAGACAAGTCAACAAACCAAAGATAGCAAACCTCTCTATGGCTGCTCTGATTGCCTCACTCATACAGAACATCTGAAAGGAGACATCCTGACACTATGTCCAGCACTTGACAAGACTCGTTTGTAAATGGTGTCTAGAACTGCTTAGAAAATGACATCCAAAGGCAAACTCCTAAGCCTTAAATCTTCCAGAGAACTTGCTTTTTAGTCATAAATGGAGGTTTAAGTCACCAAATTTACAGACACCATATTAAAAGGAAGGAATTATGAATTTATACTGTCCACTGGTGCCTTATTTGTTATAAAGAGCCAGATGGCATCTATCCTTTTAAAACCAGTATTCAGACAACGGGGGTGTGTTAGTTCCACAAGTGATCACACATAAAAGCATGAGCCACGGAAGGTCAGGAGACCACACAAGCTCTGAAAGACCATCTCAGTGGTTCGCAGCCTAAGCCTGATCGGACAGATAGCACACCTTTCTTTTGATTCCCACCACAGAGGAGTTTAGGTTTCACTTCAGTGACCATGATTGGATTCCGCTTCCCGTCTTCTGGTGTGCTACACAAGTCTCCAGGAAACATGATAGAAATGAGGCGTGCTTTATTGGCATGTGTTTTTTGAGATGCAGTGAAAAAGGCTGTGGTTGAAATGTCCTAGGTAATCTTGGTTATTTTTCTGTCACAGTGGGCATTAACAATTTTCTGCATAACTTAAAGTGAATAGAGACAGAGTGTGAAGTTTTTGTGTGCCCACGGTTCTTTCATCTGCAGAAGGAGGAGGCAACATAATAATAACCGTATAAATTTCCCAAGATGTGTTATTTCAGTGATCAGTGCTTTCAGAGACGTCTCATTTCTAGAAAAACAAGATTCTGAGTACCTATTGTCTGCAACAAAAGTCCTTAAAAGCAGCAGGACTCCTGTCAGTTTCTCTTCAGTACTTCTTCATCCTTACAGTGAGACCCCCCCTTTAGTAGGATTGAGGCTGTGGTGTTTATTAGGATTGCTCTATCTGCGGTTTACTTATTAAATTGTCCCCTAGAAGTAAAAGCATGGATCAGGAAAACAGAGAGGCTGGATATAGCTTATTCTCCCTTATTGCAGCTAAGAAAGAAATGGTTAATTTTATACAGTACAATTCAGATAAGGTATTAAATGAGTGATTAGTGATGATCACTTGAAAATAAATTGAAGATTTTGAAAGCTGTATTGAAAGTATTTTGGTATAAGGAACTAAAAACCCACATCAACTTCGGAGCTTTGGAGCTTTACTGTCTAGTAAGAAAAGTTTTAAACATGTAAACCCTCTCCATTTATATATGTGTATATATATTATATATATTATATATTTCATATAATATATATAATATTTCATTATAATATATAATATATATTTCATACATATGAAGAGGGTTTCATATATATATATTTCATATATATATATATACATGTATGTATGTATGTGACAAAAATCCTTGAAAATTTCCTTCTTCGTCTTTAGTCTAAAATCTAGCCGTTAAACCTTAAATACTTCTTTGAAATTTTGGCATTATTTGACATTATTGCCTGCTCATGTTTCCATACCAGACATACACTCAAAAGAAAAAACCAATCCTGGCAGCCCTGTATTTTACGAGAAATGGAGTTTGATTTTTTTGAGTCAAGTGATTTATCTGGGCTATCCTGATGACTGCTCTCCGTAATATTGAATCAGACAGGAAGTTAATCCAATCTTGTTATAAGGATGGAAATACCAGCTACATTATTTCTGATGTTGCTATTTATCCTTAAAGGACCACAGATAAAATAAAAATTGTTCATAACTTTGTACCAATTCCAGAAACACTATTTTAAACGTGCAAACTAAATTTCCATTTTCCATCTCTGTATGCCCAGACCCTACACATAGCGCCAAGAACACAGTGGGAATTCAATAAATATATTTTTAGAAATAAATGTCGGTGTAGACATTTTTGAGATTCTCCTTATCTGAGAGTATTACTTTCTAGGCAGATTAGCTAATGAAGCCATAAATAATTTTTAACCAGAGCCCAAGATTTTTGTGAGAGCTACTAAGATTAAAAGTCAAGGTTCTTGGCTCACCGAAGGAGAACAGTAAAGCTGCCATTCCCAGGAGGGAGCTAGGCCAGGGGCATCTCATATCAACACCTTCCATTCAGTAATCTCTTCACGGGACACAACAGAAGATCCTGGCGTTTTAGTGAAGCCTGTATGTAAGGGTGGGGTCCCCAGATGCCCTCGTTGTAAACATGTCTAGATTTGTCTCAGCTCACCTCATTGTGACCCCTTCTTTCATTTTCTAGTTATAAATAAGGTCACCTCCGCCCCCACTCCCATGTCAGTGAGGTAACTACACTGGACGAAACAGAGAAAACATGTGCTTCCCTTACTATCATTTATGAAACTTTTGGGTTCTGTTCAAATGGATTCGTTTGGGATCCAGTCTTTGGGATGGTTGTTAGTTTTGCAGAGACTCCTGAGGGTGGTGAGCCCTTACTGTAAAGACACACTGAGTGTGTTTACGCTCCAGAATTAGAGGCTAAATATGTTTCTCCGACAATCAAAAAGCTTTTCTGCTGACTCACTCCACCAGCCACTGACAGAAATCCCAGCGTTGATGCTCCCAACCACACAGTGTCCCCCAGACCGCCCTCTCCCCACCCTGATGGGTTCTCTTACCGGTCTGGAAACTGTGTGTTGTGATGCATCTGACTTCCATTTGTGTTCTTCTTGTTACTCCCTCACCATTGCTAGTTGGGCTAATCAGAAAGCCTGGGAGCTGAAGCCTTGTTTAGTCACCAGGAGCTAGCCGACTGCTACTATTTCTAGAGACTCTGCTGAGCCCAGGTCTACAGCCGCAGCCTGTGCTGTCCCAGGAGACACCCCAGGTGCTTGCAATTTCAATAGTTTACTAGCGTTGAAATTCATGGTGGTTTGTTTCATAGTGATTAGCAAAATTGTAAAATGAGAATTTTATGAACCGTGGACCAGGTATGTTGCATGAGAAATTTTTTCTTTTCTTGATTAAAAAAAATATATATATGCCTATTAGATATCTTAAGAAAAAATAATTTCTTTTGTTTTGTTTTAAAGTTCTACTGTCTTTGTGAATAATTTTCCTATTGGGTAACAGGGATCTTACAGATATCTAATTTTAACTCACTTTATGACTTAGAAAACAGATTAATATTAATTAATTTAATTAATATTCACATATAGATATATATTGAAGAGGAAATTTAGATGACTGATAATAAACACAACTAATGAGATGGAGATTCAAATATATGCTAGTGTGATTCAAAAACTATTTCTTCCCTACCATACCATTTGCATTTAATACATGATTTAAAATAAATGGTTGTTACAATTCTTACTATTAGAGACATATTTAGTTTGAAAACAAACAAGACAGAGCAAAGGACATAGCACTTTGTCTATAAGTTCTAACATCATTTTTTAAGAGTAAGATTCATTGAAACACTTTGAGAATCCCACAAACTCCGACATTAAGAACATGGCATAACTTGAGTAAGACTTCAATAAAGTGTAATTATTTATACATTACTGGTAGCAAGGTAAATTAATTTTTTAAAGAGTACCAGAGCACACCCAAGAGTCATAAAAATGTTCACAATCTTTGATCCAATAATTACCTGCCTGAAAATGTATCCTAATGAAATAACTTCAGTGAATAGACATTAAGTACTAAAATTTTCTTGGCTAAATTTTATTTTAAAACTCAGAGGGGATTTTAAAGGAACATCAATAGCCAAAGTATAAACACTTTTTGGTATGTCAGTGGGAGGTAATTGTTGGTTAATTCTCTCTTTCTTTATATCACTAATTTGTCCCTGTCTACTAGAGCTTTCTGGTCTACCTCAAATGTCCTGGGATAGTCTTCATACTGAAGCAGACAAAGCCTGTGGGGCTCAGTGACTTAATACTTATAACCTTAGCACTTGGGAGGCACAGGCAGGGGGATCTGTGAGTGAAACAGAGGGAGCCAGAAAACATGGTGAGCTACATTATCGAGGCTGGCTCAGGAAAGAAATGAAAGCCCATTGAAAGCCACACAAACCAAAAGGTTTTCTCACCCATCTACCTTCCTTGTTATTAGTCCTTTATAGGAGAAACATTGCCTCATTGACTGCTCTGACTCTGTTTTCTTTCTGCTTGTACTGTAACTGGAGTTCTAAACCAGAGACCTTCCTTATTCTGGGCGCTCCAGCATGATGTCAGGCCCAGCCATTTGCCCCGAGGAAAACCAGAAAAAATAATGATGAAAAAGGCAGGAAAGGAATTTAAACAAAATGACTGCTTTGCAGAGACATACATTGAGCATTCCAGTCTATCTGTGAGGTACCAACTGAAGTTTTAGGTTTAAACATTTAATTTCTAAATTATTTAATTAATATTATTTATTAATAATAATTTAATTGCTAAAACAGTTAATTTTCTAAATTAAAAATTTGGGAAGAACTGCGGCAGTGGGGGAAGGGTTCACATAATAAGCACCCTTGGTCTGACTGTGGCCTGGTTGTATTCTCAGTTATTGCTCTGCAAGCTAGCCTCTGAGAAATCTTTGTCTGAGGGACCAGTGCCGTTCAAGTGATAAGATTGTAGCTGATCGGGAGACAGTCTCATCCTGGGGTGACCTGTATGTCAGGCTCTGGTGTTCCTGGAGTCCGAAGTGACAGCAGGCTCAGGACAATGATCAGAAACTTTCAGACACTTTATCCAGGTCTGGGACAGGACACTGTAAAAGCTCATACTAAGATGCCTCCATCACTTGAATCTTTGTCCCTTTGGGCTTGAGTGACATGCGACAGTCTGTTAGGGTGTCACGATTATTTGGGTTCTCTGTGAATGGCAGAACTGAGCAGACCCCCTTCCACAGGTGAGCAGGTTATCCCTCCACAGGGAAGGTGACAGATACTGACTGACTGAAGGGATACAGGGATGCTATACCATTCCCAGGCATATATCCAAAAGAAGCTCCACCATAACACCAGTACACATGCTCAATTATGCTCATAGCAGCTTTATTCAAAATAGTCGGAAAGTGAAAACAACCCAGATGTCCCTCAACCAAAGAATGGATAAAGAAAATGTGGTTTATTTGTACAATGGAATACTATTCAGCCATTAAAAATAAGGCCATCATGAATTTCACAGGCAAATGGATGGAACTTGAGAATATCATCCTGAGTGAAGTAACCCAGACACAAAAGGATATCAGTGGCTTATATTCACTTATAAGTTTATACTAGCCATAAAGTACAGGATACCCATGCTACAATCCACAGATCCAAAGAAGCTAAATAACAGGAAGGGTTCAAGGGAGGATGTTTGAATCTCACTCAGAAGGAGAAATAAAATAATCATCAGAGGCAGATGGTGGGAGAGAACTGTGTGGGAGAGAGGGTGAGGAGGGAAAGGGGAGATCAGGGGTGGGAAAAGCCAGGGAAGGAAGGCCAGGAGAGGGAATAGAAATCAGCAGCTGAGAGGGGTTCCCAGAAACCTGAGATTGGGGAGGCTCCTGAGAGTCTATGGAGGTGACTCTAGCTGAGACTCCTAGCAGCTGTGGATATGGATCCTAAAGTGGCCACCTCTTGCAGCCAGGCTGGACTCCCAGTGGAGAAATAACAACCCACATACAAAACCTTCAACCAAAAATTGGTCCTGTCCATGTTGAGACTTTTCCCCACTTTCTCTTCTATTAGATTCAGTGTATCTGGTTTTATGTGGAGCTCCTTGATCCACTTGGACTTGAGCTTTGTACAGGGAGATAGGAATGGATCAATTCGCAATCTTCTACATGTAGACGCCAGTTGAACCAGCACCATTTGTTGAAGATGCTGTCCTTTTTCCACTGTATGGTTTTAGCTCCTTTGTCAAAGATTAAGTGACCATAAGTGTGTGGGTTCATTTCTGGGTACCCAAGAGTCACTTCACAGCAACAGTAGGGTGGAGTGTGAGGTCCCAGATGGAGGACTTGGAGAAGGGACTGAGGAGTTGAGGGAGTTTGCATCCCCAGAAAGGCAGCAACAGTGGTAACTGGCCTGACCCCCTGATACTCCTGGAGACTGATCCACCAACCAAAGAATACACATGGAGTGACCCATGGTGTTGGCCACATATGCGGCAGAGGAGGGTCTTGTTAGACATCAGGGGGAGGAGTGGCCCTTGGGCCTGAGGGTATTAGATCCCTCAGTATAGGAGAATGCCAAGGAGGGGAGACGAGAGTGGGTGGGTGGGTGGGGGAATACCCTCATAAAGGCAGGGGAGGGGGAGGGAATAGAGAGGTTCCAAAGGGGAGATCTGGAAAGGGGAAAACATTTAAAATGTAAATAAAGTAGAAAAAAGAAAAAAGAAAAAAAATTGGTCCTGCCTACAAGAGGTGCAGGGACAAAGACTGAGTAGAGACTGAGGGAATGGCTAACCAATGACTGGCCCAACTTTAGACCCATCCTATGGGCAAGAACTAATACATGACACTATTAATGATACTCTGTTAAGCTGGCAGACAGGAGCCTAGCATAATTGCCCTCTGAGAGGCTCCACCCAGCAGCTGACTGTAACAGATGCAGAGACCCACAGCCAAATAGTAGGTAGAGCTCAGGGAGTCTTGTGGAGGAGTTGGGGGAAGGATGGAGGGACCTGGAGGAAATAGGAACTCCACAGGAAGACCAACAGAGTCAACTAACCTGGACCCTTGGGGCTCTCAGAGCCTGAACCACCAACCAAGGAGCATACAAGGGCTGGACTGAAGCCCCTGCACATCTGTAGCAGATGTGCAGCTTGGTCTTCATGCAGGTATCCCAATAACTGAAGCAGAGGCTGTTCCTGACTCTCTTGCCTGCCTGTACGTTTAACCGTGTGCCTGCAGGTGAGGAATCTACAAGGTCCAAGTGAGGACTCTCTTTCTGAGGTGGTTTTAAGTGCCGGGTATTGCATTGGCTTCCAGTAAACCAAATGTGAGTTGCTACCTCCAGTGTGCAGCCCTCAGTCCAAATCCTGTTGACCCATCAGCAGCTCACATAGGCATGCCACCCCACAGGCAATTCCTCACTTCTCCCGATAGTCTTTCCGCACTAGGCTCTCAAGCCTCACCCTCTCTCTGTGTTGCCAGCTCTTTTTAAGTCTTCTCTTACTTTTTCTCATCTTCCCAACTCTTGCATACTGGAGAGCCCAGTGCTCAGTTCTCAGTCTCTTCTTCTTCTTTTCCCTCCAAAACACAGTCTCAAATTAACCAGAACCTCTTCCTGAGAACTTAGTGCTTGCCCTTCTAACCGCGACTGACATACCCATTTAGATGTTGGGCCAAACCTTCTGACCCCTGCCCTTCCCACTCACACAAGATTGGCTCTTTCCTCTTTTCTCTTCTTTTTATAGCTGGGATCTTCAAGTGCTTAAGCAAAACCAAACAAAATGCCGAAATTAAACCAAACCACAATAGCATCCCTTCATCCTTCCTTTCCCCATGTCCTACTATTGGTAACTGAAGTCCATTCCATCTATGAACAGTCATAGCAACATCACTTCCAATAGCCTTCACTACCATTACCTCACTTCTATCAACTGTTACGGATCACAGTGGCAGGCTTCTAACGGTCCCCCCCCCCCCCGCTTCCAGCTTCCTTTTGCCTCTGCACAAAGCCAGAGTGAATATTTTTTCCTTTTTTTAAAATCACAAATTGGATCATGTCAGTACTATCTTAAAACTCTCTGGGGGCATCTTGACTTGTTCAGAGTAAAATTAGAATCTGACATGGCCCTGTTTGAGCGCTGTCTTAGCAGCTCCCCCCTCCCTCCATCCTTGCCATTTCCCCTTCAGCTCCAGTACTTTTCCCCGTGTATATGTATATGGCATGAGTGTGTGTGTTTGTACTTGTGTGTTTGTACATGTATGGGAGCACATGTGTTGAAGTGCATGCTCGTACTGGTGGATGTGGGGCTTGGGTGTTATGTTAGGAATCTTCCCCTTCTCAGCTTCCATCCTATTTGATATCAGGCAAACTCAGAGCCAGCTGATGAGGCTAGCCTAGCTAGAGAGCTTGCTCTAGGAATGTGCCTTCCAAAACTTGAATTATAAGCCACACCCACCCAGCATTTATGGGATATAGGGATCCCCAGTCAGGACTTATGTATGACTGCACAGCAAGAGCTTTAACTGAGGAATGATCCCCCAGCCACTTATGCCTTCAGTCCCACCTCTTCCAACACACCTAGCTCCCTCTACTGGAAGGCCTTTGCACTTACTAATAGAGACTTTCTTTGAGATACTGTGGGTCTCAGTGTCTCATTACATCCAGTTTTCTGTTAAAACACTACTTCTGCAAAGGTCTTCCAATGAGATTTTTATAAATATTATCTTGTCTGTCATTGTCTACCTTCTTAGTACTTCTTGACCAGGCTGGGCTATCCACTGCACATATTCAAAAGTTGTGAGCCTGCACCGGATGTGGGAGCTGGGAACTGAACTCAGGACCTCTGCATGAGCAGCAGGTGCTCTTAGCCACTGAGTCATTTGCTCAGTTTTCTATTTTCAGCATATAGGATTGATACGAACCATGTTCATCCCTTGAAGTAATGGTTTGTCCATGTGCAGATTCAGAATGGTCTGCTAGAACCAAAGATGTGTGAGCTGGAGAAGAATAGTCCTATGTCTATGAATGGAAGGAGTTTCTCATGAAAGAAGCCATCCTAGGAGAAATGAGGGCTAGGTCTCCAAAAGGGAGATTGAAGGGCAAGAATCTAGAGGGAAATAGGAAAAAACGTGAGAAAGCAGGTCAAAAGTTGTGACAGAACTCCACGAAACGAAAGTAAAGTGTGCAGACACACATGCCCTACACACTCCAAAATGCCACGCCACTTTGCTATTCTGTAATATACAAACGAATACATGCTAATGTTAGAGGGGAGGCAGGAGAAGAACCCCTGCCATTGGTGCCCATGGGACACAGCTTCACCCAGTGGTGTGCCTTGTGTTTGGGGCCTCAGAAGCATCCCTGGTGCAGACACCGAAAACATCAGATACCCAAAGCCTGGCCCAGCTGCAGAAAACACCCACTGTTAAGAACCGTAGTGATTTCCTAGGCCCTGGGAGCTCAGGTGTAGGTGGTTGTGAGGAAAAGAACAGACCTCGCACCCCACATGTGCCGTACGAAAGTAAGGAACTGCTGGTATTGTCGAGAGATTACTGAGAAATATCTGAATGGGAACACAGAGTGTCCAGAGGCACCTTGGAGGCAGGTAGCAGAGAGGCATGTCCTAAGGCATGCTGGCAAAGAACACTAAGAGTTTCTTTTGACTTTGGGGATATTGGGCGTGCTCCTGTCTGGATATTACATACTCCAGCATGCTACTCTCTTAGTCATTTTTCAACTGGTTTGCTCATTCTCATCATTAGGATTGCAGTTTAAATTACTTTCATTCAGAACCCCCTTTGCCATGTTCTTAAATTAAGCCTACTATTCCTGAACCAAAAACCCTTCCCCCTCCCTCCCTCCCTCCTTCTCCTTCTCCTTCTTCCTGTCTTCTCTATATATTCTCTCTTTCTCTCCTTCTCTTTCCCATTTTCTTTCTCTTTCTTTCCTCCAATAGAGTGTGCTGGCACACACATGCACATGTTTGTGACTGTGCAGGCAGAGGCCCCACAGTTGACCTGGACATCCTGTCCTTTTGAAATCTCTTTCCTCCGTATTCAGGCAAAGCTCCTCACTGAACCTGGAGCCTAGCCTGGCAATCCCTGTCAGCCTAGCTGGGCAGCTTACCCCAGTGGTCTTCTGTGTCTGCCTCTTGAGGCTCTGAATTCTGGTTTTGATGCTCATGTGACGAATACTTATAAACTGATTCCTTGGTCCAGAAAAATATTTTAAACTATAACCATGATCACATTTATTTTTTCTTTTTTCTTTTCCTTTTTTTTTTTGTAGTCTAGAGAAAGTTTAAGTGAGTCGTCAGGCTGTCAGAATAGCATGAAAGCACGATAAGAAGAAATGAGATCAACTTAAGATGACATTCTAACAAGACGTAAATGAAAACTTCACAATAACACTAGAATACAATGAGATCATTTCTCATCCGTGAACGTGTGAGGGTAAATTTACATGTCTGTTATTAACTCATCAAAAAACCTCCAAGGACATTGTTTCTCAGCTCTTATCACCATGGTATCAAATACAGCCTCATCATTCATTATTCATGCACTCCATTAGAATGTGTATAAACACCATTTCTGTCTGCGTTGCATTGAACTAGAGATATATAGGAGGGCTTTAAAATTCATCATTTTCTTTATTCAGAGGGCAGAGGCAAAAATCACAAGATTCATTGCCACCAGGAAAATCATCATCCCAGTCTTAAAACACATTATCAAAAGCATCTTATCTGATATACATTCTGTATAGTATTTGATTTTTTAAAATACTTCTGCATGTCTGGGATTTGGAGGAGATTAAGTATTAAATACATTTACAAAAGGATTCGTATGATTTCTGTATGTTCAAAATGTATTTTGTAGATTTTAAATAGATAATCTGTCTTCTAGTCCCTTAATCTCCCCCCCCCCCCAACCTCACCCTTGTCAGGTATAACAGAAGTAAGAATGTATGAACTTCATCAGAGTAGACAATATATGTTAGGCTTATTTATAATTTCAGAGCCTTGTAAGCAAACATTGGCTATCTAACCATGAATTAGATCTTACCAAGTGCCAACAACCAAGCATGCGCCATGAATTATACCAAGCCCTAATTTCTCTTGCCCATTCTGCATTCCTCCATCCTTTCTGTGTCTTTGGTTTGTATTGTTGATCTGGAAGAGATATCTACTGGATTCACTCAGCAAATATTTCATGAGTTTCCAGTGTGCACCAAGCACTGGGTTCTCTGAGAGTGTGTGGTTGCAAAGGCCTCTCAGGCCCACGGGCGACATTATTTTCTTATTCTCATCAAGGGCAAATTCTCTCACTTAGGTTCCCATCCTATGTTCTGTTCTCAAGAATTCTCTTTTGCTTGTTTTCTGTATCATTGTTTTCTCCATCACGGATGGCTTATTCCTGGCAGTATATAAACATTTGTAAGCTTTCTTGAAAATAAAACCATACGGTCTGCTTCTCTACTTAGCTGTTAATCCTTTCCTTTGTTGAGAAAAAAAAAGTTCCTGAGAACTATTCACATGAAATATTCTAAGCTAATCAGCCATGGCCTGAACCTTACGATTACCTTTGTCTCTCATCTGTCAGTGCCCCAAGAGTGTCCCAATCCTGTTAAGATCACTAATGGCCTCTGTAGGTCCATGTGCCCTCTTAAGCTCACCAGTAGCCTCCATAGAGCCACACCCACTAGACATCTGCGTGTCTCCATTGGGCCCAGCAGCAGTTTGACACATAGGATCTCTCCTTCCTCCTGAAAACTTAGTTCTCTTAGCTTTCATGGCATTGTATGAGCCTGCTTTTCTCCAACTTCATGTTACAGATCCATCCTCATATAAGATGCTCTAATCCTGAAGTCTAAAGAGAGCACTTTCTCACCTTCTTAAGATGTGAGATGCATCTTCTCTTCACCTTCCCTCAACATCCAGTCTAATTGTGTGTGTGTGTGTATGATAACAAAGTCACTTTGTCTTCCTTATTCCTGTATCTGTTGTAACTCCTGATGCATATGTCCTCAAACTCTTTAGATGTTGTTCTAGTTTCTCAATCCTGTGAGGAGTTCAGTCATCACAGAGACAGCCATTGTAGAATCTTTACTCTTACTTTTTGTTAGTACTAATGTTTGCCTTCACAGTCCTTGTGATTTTCAAAAGTTTTTATTCTGAAAAACTGGTCTCATGCACCATACCACTGTGCTGTATCTTCGGTACTCTTTTAGTCTCTCTCTCTCTCTCTCTCTCTCTCTCTCTCTCCTTTCATGCTCAAAATCTTTTTGGTAGATAAATGTAAAGAAAAAAAAAAAAGAAGGAGCTAGGAAGGAGCCATCTTGGGGTTCCAGCTGAGGAATACAGGGGTTCCACAAGCAAATTAATCCCCTAATAAGAGTACAGGAGCTCTAAGGTTCACCTATGCACCCCCCCCAGCCATCCCCAGCCACAATAACCTTTATTCTGAAGGGAAAGTCTAACTTAATTCATAGATCAAATAAACCTTTAGTTACATGGGAAATGTAGCTCTGTGTTGAAAACATGCATACATGTGCCCTATGAGTGTTATACACACTTATTCTAAATAAGATCCAGCCAATTCCTGACATAGAATAGATCATGTGTTATTTGATATTGATATGATATATTGTTCTCAATCTCCCAAGAACAGAAGATTTCAAATGAAGTCCAATAATTGCATGTTTATTTCCTTGGAAATACAGCTTTATCTTCAGATATTGAATTTTATCAAGATAAAGTCTCAAAGCAATTGGTAACTACATGAGAAACTAATATGTGTTTCTACAAATAACCTACTACATTAAAGGGTTAATAGCACTGATATGTTTTACTGTATGGATGTATGTGTTTGCCCAATATGCATATGCTATATTATAAGAATTCATAAAGTAGCAGAAATCCCATTCTTTTTCTGAAATAATATCAGAAAAATCCTTGCTGATTAAAAAATGAATATCTGAAATGTTTGGTGCATCATTTGTCTCAATGTGGATATTGTTTAGTTCCAGTCCAAAATGTGCTTTGTAAATGTATGGAACCTTTAATAATCCAAGTCACAGGACTTTGACACATATAGGGCCAGTCACGGAGCAAAACCTTAAGGGAGAGTGATGCAATCCCATTTCTCAGCCAGCTCTTTTAGTTGGCTGCTCAGCAGATACGTCATGACAGGTAATGCAGAAGCAGCAGTCACAGAGATGTGATTAAAGTGCATGTCCATCTATGGGGCTCTGTTCCCTCTAATGTCTAGGCTGTCAGTCTACCTGAAGGTGCAGCAAGTGTCTAGAAACACGGTGTCTGTGTTGAGTGTGGTATTGGACAACAGTAAATGTGGGCATACACATTAATTTTGATGTCTTGCTCAAGCAAATCACCAAGAATACCCAATACAAAGAAGAGCAACATTAAAGCACACAAAGCCATGAGCCAATCATGCTTATCCCTTCAGACTTATCATGTGGAATTTCCTCAGTGCTTACAGAGTAAGAAACAGTACCAGAGAGAGTTCAGAGCTAGGTGCCACACTGGGCCAGGGATTTAAACAGGAAAAGGGACGAAGGAGAAATTTGGACATGGAGGCTTTGCATGATGAATAACCAGGGGCTAACACTTTGACTGCACGTGCTGTCTCCTGCTTGTGCTCAACACACTGACTATTTCTTCTTTAAAACCATCATGCTGGGTGGGGTGGTGCGCACTTGTAACCACAGCACTCAGTGGGCAGAAGCAGGAGGATCTCATTTGAGGCTTTCCTGAGCTCTATAGAGAGATCCTGCCTCAAAACAAAATAAACAAACAACAAAAAAGCCCTGGGAAGCAAGTACAGTTCTTATCACTTACTAATGAGCAAACAGTCTCAAGAGTATTAACAAGTTCCCTAAGGTTATGTGTCTACTAACCCTCGGCACACATAAATGAGAGTTAGTAAAACATCAAAGATATACTTAAGTCCATATTAATAATAATTTTAAAAATAATGGAAATATCAGAATGAGAGTCAGATGAAAAGAGAATAATGATTACTATACAATAAGATTATTTTTTTTTTAAATCCTAATCTTCTACAAAGTGCAAAACCTGGATAGTAACTTTATATTCCTGAAATCAGCTGTCTTAGGTCAGAGTGGATAGAGATGCATTCTACAGTATTGAAACTCGCTGTCATGTGTTAAACTGGCTGGACCACAGGGTACCCAGATATTTAATTAAACATTATTGTGAGTGTGTCCATGGGGGCATTTCTGGGTAGGATTGATAGCTGAAGTAGAAGTTCTGGTTAAGCATTGTTCTCAGTGTAGGTAGGCGTCCTCCAAACTATGAAAACTAAGAGAATTCACTCTCCCTGAATGACTGTTTTTGAGTCAATCCTTCAGAACTGGACTCAGAACTTACGCCATAACCTCTTTTGTTTCTCAGACCTTTGAACTCCTATTGGAATTGTTCCATTAAATCTTCTGCATCTCTACCTTGAAGATCAAAGATCGTACTGTCCTCCTGTACATGTTATCAAAATCCTTACAAAATATCTCATTATCTATCCCATCTTATTGGTTCTGTTCCTCCAAAAAACCCAGGTGGGGTCCATCCATCTGATAATACCAAGGACTGAAACCATGATTGGACTTTTTCTCTTATATCATCTTTATACATATAGGAAAACTTGGCATCCATCTTTAAGCTCTGAGGAGAAAGTAGACGGTGTGGAAGTGTAGTGGAGTAGGTTGCGGCTACCAAGGGGAATATTTCTCAGGAAACTATGTTGCTTTGTCTTCGGTCAGTCCTCATTGCTGAAGAACATGCTTGTGCAACCCAAAAAGTGTCATCAGTCATGACTTTGGCTCCTGACAGCCAAGAAAGAACATGAGAACATGCAGAGTTCACACTAAAGAGAAACAAATGTTAGCACTAAAAGGATTTCCTGATCACACAGAGTCCAGCAGTTCCAGCTTAAAGGTGTTGTCTGTGCAACACAGATTTTTAAGTTAAACACCTTTGTTCAGGAGCTGTATTTCCACAGATGTCCTTTCATGGTTCACCGAACACTATCAATTTACCCCATTACACAGGTGAGTATATTGAGGAGAGGTGTGTAGAGATCAAATTTCTCAGAAAATGAAGATTGGCTCTATAATGCACGGCAGTTAAAGTGGTTTTGAATATTGCTGGTAATAACTAGATAGTGAATTTCTTGTGTAATTCTAAATGCAGTTGTATTTTTTTTAAAAAGTCATATTAAAAATTGTTTACGTGTATTATTCATTTCTGTGGGGGCAGACATGAACATGTGGAGGGAGGTCAGAGAACATTTGCAGAGGTTGGTTTTCTCCTCTTACTGGGTGGGTTCTCAGGATTAAATATACATCATCGGGCTTAATGGCCAGCATCTTGACTTACTGACACATTGTCCCATCCCCGTTATATTGTTAAAACTTATGTTAGAAAATAATTAAATAAACGAAGAACAATGAACATAAACAAAGCATTTGGAGCACGGAGCCATGAAGCTTATAGTAAGATACTTGGGAGCACTATCTCTGGTGCTTGTGTACGGTTTCACGCAACTCCTCTGTCTCTGTTACAGGACCGTGGGAAGCAAAGGACAATGCTCATGGAGACAGAATGAGGTCATACAGAAATCAAATAAGTAAACCTCAGAAAGAAATGCCATGCTGTGTACTTTATCACCCATTAGAAGTCAGACCAGTTCCTTCCTTCTGACCATGATTAGGTCATTTCTGCATATTTGATGAGGAAACAGAATTGGTTTTCATTCTGAGGAACCACATGCTATCTAACTTCCTGAGAGTAACCAAGATGTGTGTGTGTGTGTGTGTGTGTGAGTGTGTGTGTGAAAAATATGAATCTAGGTCTCTAAGTTGTATAGTCTCTTTATATGAAGCTGTGTAGTTGGCTATGCAGTTTCAGTATCTGAAGATCCCCAGTGCTAGCTAATTAAGCAGTAACCCCACTTCAGAGTCCTTAGAGCTCTAAATACCCATTTAGAGCATCACTGCACAAGTAGCCATATGGCTTGGTGAAATTTAAGAAAGTTAGTTCAAGGCCAGACAGAAGTTGATGATAGAAATGAGGTTAGAATCAGCCTGCTTTCTGGCTTCTGGCATCCACCACACCAGCCAGCGTCTTCACATCTAGAGAGTCTGCTGACAGCCAGAGCGAACGTATGAACAGACTACAGTCCATGAGTCTTAGTAGCCATATTTGTAAAAACTCAAGGTTCATGATCAATATCACAAAAAATCTATTTTTTCCAGATTGTCTACTGTCAAAATTTGAAAAGCATGGTACAATGAAAACATTAAAATATATATTAATTCTCAATGTGAGATGGTAATTACTATTTTATCTATCTCCCGTTGGGCGCATTCCATCATACAGGAATAAGATTGTGCACTTTTACATATAGAGACTCTACAATGTTATCTCGTGGCTTTCACTTAAAAGATGCTGACATTTTATACATTTAAAACTATGGCTTTACATTATCGTCATGAAAATGTTTCAAAATTTATTTAATTAATCTTTATTGACAGGCACATTATTTCCATTTTATCCTGCAAAATTCTTTGCACATGTCTTAATTTTCTTAAAAGTTATTATAGAATCCCAATTACTGAGCCAGACTCCATGCTTTCTGAAGGACATCTGCTGATTTTGCATTCACTCCAGCAGCTTATGGCATGGCACTTCCTCATTTTTTCATTCCTTTTTCTTTTCTTCTTGATGCTGAAGAGTTAACACAGGACCCTGTTTCCCCTCATCACTGAGCTACTCCTGGACCTGGCTGCTTCTCAGTGGGGGCCAATGACTTTCTGTGCTTGAGGCAAGCCTGGTTCTACTACCATCCTTTACCTGTGGTTTCTTTTCTTTCTGAAGTCATTGACTAGTGAAATCAATTAATTTGGATTTGCATTCATTTTCGAACAGCAAGCAGGTAATATTGGAAATTACAAATATCAGTGAGGACTTTCTTCCCCTAAAAGGATTGTCCAGATTTGACAAGCAAGATCAATTAATTTGAGACACTGGTTTAAAGCATTTCTATGGGCTATCTCTGGCTTAAAGCATTTCTATGGGCTATCTCATTTAGCCCTCACAATTCAGTACTACAGCTATTAGGCTTTTCATCATGTAGATAAGGAACTGGGGTCCATTGTTTAAAATTATGAATCTTGTAAGTTGTGATTTTAACTATGACTGTTTGATTCTAGGACTATGCTCTTAACCACCAGGTTACTATTTTAAAAAGATATGCAAACAGTTTTAATATTATGATTAAGTTTGTGTGTGTAGAATACAATTGTGCCAAAGCAAAAATTCTTTATGTAGTGATGGAGAAATTCTGAGGTGCTAATGTGGTCTTTTCCATGGTCAAGAGGGAAAATGGGCACTGAAGCTATAGTTACATCCTTCTTAGACCTGTGGGTGCCAAATTCTCATAGGCTTGAGGTAAATAACCAACTACTGAATTATTTTAGATGAGCATTGGAAGAAGCTGGGGAGCCACACCCAGTCAGTTGCATCTTAATGCAGTTCAGGCCATCTGACTGTTCGGGATCATCTGAAAGGAAAGTATCCTTGAACTGGGGCTGAGTCATTATTTCTGATATTTTTGAATCCAGAGTAGGAATTTGGAGCTCTCCTACCTCATCTGTTCAAACAACAACAACAACAACAACAACAACAACAAACAAACAAAACAAAAACCTGCATAAAGTCCATTAGACGCCATTAATTAAACTCTGTATGAGTGCCTAGCCACAGTCAAGTTATGAGATGGTTTTGTTTCCACAGTTTCTCAATGGGCCTGGAATAAGGGTAACCCTTCCATTTAGACAGAGAAGGGACCTTTCAGAAGAATCCATGACAAGAGGTGCTGTGTGGGTGCAGAATGAGAATGCTGTTTGGGGCATGGTGATGGTGGTAAACCATTCTACTTGATTAAAGATGCTGGCATGGACATGGGATGTAGTCCGAGGGAGGAATGAACAGACAGTGGGTCCAAACCACCAAATCTCATTAGTAGTAGGCCGTGAAATTTGCTTCGATTTCTTTTGTAAGTTTTGGCAAACAATAAAAGTTAAATTATTTGGCACAGCAATAAAAATCCTTCATAAATGAGTCCCAAAATGTCTTTGCAAATTCTCAGTGTATAATTTTGTTATCAACACATTGGTACATTCTCTTAGATCCAGACATACCATAATTTCATCTGTCTATTTTCTAAATATGACATTATCTAATTATACCATTATCTAAATTTTCAGCTTATCTGGCTGAATTGGCATCTTACAACTTCTTCACCAAGTCTCATTTATCCCAAAACCCCAGCTGAAGTGCTACTTCCATTATTTGGGGGCAATTTCTTACCCTAAGTCAGAAATTTCATTTTTTTATCTGCTTCTATTACTGCCCTGTTTAATTTGCGTATGTGAAAATATTTTTCCATAAGAAAAGAACATACTTATGCATCTGTCTTTTAAACAAAGATAAAAGTTCTCTTAGTTGGTTTTAATATTTAAGAGTTAAGGAAATAAAACTTAAGAGAATGGAAAGTTGTATTAAAAACTAAAAACTTGCTTTTACATCCTGCCTGTACAGCTGGCTATGATCGCATGGGATATTTGCAGATTTCCTTTAAGTAAGAAATTAAACATTATTGCATGGCCTCTGTTACTTTAATTTTCTGTCTCTTCATATGGAGCAGTTTTCTAATGGATATGATCTCCCTGCCCACTTTATACATTGTTTTCTAGTACAGTCACTGTTGCACAACAGATGTCTCAAACTATTTCTTCTATCTAGGTAGGATGATATCCTTTGATTAACATTTCTTCTCCCTTACCTACTTGCACATCTTAAACACTAGCTAATACATTTTTATTCAATAGCTTTTAAATTCCTTTATGGAAAGCTTCAGATAGCATCATCTGTGTACTGAAGCCTTCAGTTCAAACCAACAGTAAATGATAAATGGATGGAACATAATTTCATCTATTATTATAGCCAGCACAGGTGACAGCGATAGGGAAAAACTGAATACAACAGCTGAGTGAACTATTTAACATTTCATTTTCTTTAAAGACTCTCTATAAAATCTTCTAAAGGATCTTAACATTTGTTGTTGTTGTTGATATTTTGCCTAATCTTGGACAATACTGAACTCTGAAAGTTACTGGGCTAATTTTCATCTTATGTAGATGAACTTTGGGAACAGACAATACTTTTGTAGTCTGTTTTTGTAAGATAATACACAAAGAAAAGACAAGCAACTATGTAAGTCAGATAAATACAGCTGTACTTTTCCAATGATGTCATTGAGTTTCACTAACTATCTTTGTAAATTTGGACTTCTCCCCTATAACTTATTCAGGTAATGTTTGTTTACCATGAGGTCCACCCTGCAGTTATTTTTAGCAGCTGTGTGCCAACAAAGACTTCCTTGAAAAGAACAACACAGTTCTGGTGGTTGGATTGGATGGCCCACACTACATTCAGTTCTCAGAACTTGGTCTGCAGGAGACATTTATTAAATGTCTACCGGTGGAACTACCTGATAGATCTCTAACACTAAGTAGTCATCTCAGCAACATTTGATTATTCAGAATGTAAACATGAGGGACTGAAGAGATAGCTCAGAGTTAAGAACACTTGTTCTTGCAGAGACCCAGGCTAGACCCCACTGGCTCATAACCATCAGTAACTCTAGAACCACAGGGTCTGATACCTCCTTCTGACTTCAGCAGACACTAGACGTGAACATGGTGCCCATCCATGCATGCAGACAAAACACTCAGGTAAATAAAATAAATAAATCTTTAAAAATTAAAAATTTAAACAACGTCACTTTCAGAGAAATCTTTTCCTTTAATGTCTATGTACATGCCAAAATGAATGGTAAAAGATTAGCATACCCTAACTTTTTATAGAATGGCCGTTTAACTTTTAAACAATTACTTTAGAATCAATTCTGAAACGACATTTTCTCAAATGTTGAATTAATGAGCAATGCTGTTTTTATGTATAATAAATAGAAAATTTATACCAAAAACTTAGGTTGCCTAGAAACACCCACTGATAAAACATGTCTCTGATAACGGTACTGGGAACATAGATAGCTTTGTGGGAAGACTGAGCATGCCTGGATGAGATGTGAACCCAGCCTCTAAAGGATAACGGGAATCTCAGTGCCATGAATATTTCTTTTCTCTTAAGAAAATAGCACAGTTATGTGCCTTTCTTTCACAGAGAGACAAAGGACCTCAGACAATTATTTCTAAGATCTCATAGGTAAGAAAAACCAAATTTAACTGAATGCATTGTGACAATCCCACAACTGCACACCCTGTCAGCATTAATTAGGATTTAATTTAATTGATTATAATTCCAAAGGTTAACACAGAATAGCAAATGCACAGGGAGGCATCTAAGAAAGTCAGTGTGCACCTTGGTGCCTTGGTGTCACTATGGTTTCCCAGTACTAATGAAGGCTGGGAGAGGCAGACTCACTATAATAAAACCTCCCATCAATAAAATTATAAGACAAAGGAGTGTTTTCAGCCTCAGCATATGAACCTTGCATCTGACAGACTCAACTAGAGTTTCTTAACCAACTGACAATGAAAGACGCTGTTCTGAAATAATAATTTCATGGGAAATTATGATGGACTGACAGACGCCTACAAAATAGGATACTTTTCAATTCTAGTTTGTGTCAATTTTATGTGAGAATTACAATAAACATGTTTCCAAATCTGAAACTCCCACAAAGCTTCAAAATCAAAACTAAGATGAGTAAAATTCATACTCCACTGATCAAATAAGTCAAAATATGCATGTATGATATATTTTTTATTTGCTAGGATTTCTAGAGCTCTCAAAAATCAGTGCTATAGCAATTGAAAAATGTTTCTAGTGAATGCCACCTTTCCATTTGTCTATGTGATGCTCATGTGTTCCAACACAGCAGGTATCTTGGACACCTCTATTTTAAACATGTTCATATATTTTCCCAGACACTCAAACATATATACATATATGTGTGTGTGTGTGTGTGTGTGTATGTGTGTGTGTGTAAATATATAACTGTATGTTTATGGTTACTAATAACGATAGAATTTTCTAAGTTCTTTGCATGTAGTCAGTCTCTTACTATGTTCTCTCAGTGGCATGCTCAAGGTCACACATGTAAGCAGTGGACACA
>JADRCH010000263.1:892042-1008745 GCA_019843965.1 Rhynchomys soricoides
CGTCCTGAGGTCCAGGGAGACTGCGAGGCCTGAGGTGGCGTGCAGAGGACCTGCTGTGACTAGTGGAGGCACCAGGAGGCCACGGAAGCCTGCCGAGGTGTGAGAAAGCCATTAGAGGCCAGCTACGTGACTGAGGTGCCAGGGGCCAGCGTGCTGACTGATCCTGCCTGTTCAGGTCAGGCTTTAATCCTACGTATTCGGGACAGACTCCCTGAAGCTCACCCGCACCGTAGCCCTCAGATCCCACAGGCCCTAGCCAAACACCCTTCCTTGTCCCTCCCAGGACATAGGAAAGGAAGGTCGATCCCAGGCCACCCAGCTTCACATCAGTTCTGGCGCGGACAGGCCAAAGAGCCAAGATGAGTAAAAGCCAAGATGAACTTCCTCACGAACTTGAGAACCAATTCATATTGCGTCTGCCCCCAGAGCACGCTTCAACTGTCAGGAAGATCATCCATTCTGGAAATGCCGCCATGAGAGATAAACTAAAAATTGACTTGTCTCCTGATTCACGGCATGCTGTTGTTCAGGTAGATGATGTTTCACTGTCTGCCAAAGTTGTTGATTTGCCTTGTGTTATTGGAAGCCTGAAAACGCATGATAGGAAAACCTTTTATAAAACAGCAGATATTTCCCAGATGCTTTTGTGCAGTGCCGATGGTGATCTCCACTCTTCCCCAGAAGAACCAGCTACTTCTGCTGGTGCTACTGTAATGGGAAACGAAAGGAAAGCAGAGGAAACATATATCTGGAAGCACGGCATTACTCCTCCACTTAAGAACGTCAAAAAGAAACGGTTTCGGAAACCAACAAGAAAGCCCCCTGATATGAAGCAAAACGAAGAAAGCTGTAGTGGCTACGTTGATTCTAAAGATGTGGAAAAAGAAGTGAAGAGGCTGCTGCGCTCAGATGCTGAAGCCATCAGTAGCCGATGGGAAATCATTGTTGATGATGAAACCAAGGCGGTACAAAGTCAAACCTGCCCTCCACATCTTCCATTGTCCACTGAAATAGGTGGTCATACCTCATCAGCATGTGCTATGCCTCAGAGCACATTCAGTGAGTCTAGCAGTGGCAAAGATGATCAAGAGAATAAAGAGGAGGAGGAGGAAGAAACGGAGGAGGAAGATGAGGGAGAGGAAGAGGATGAGGATGAAGAGGATGAGGAGGATGAGGATGAAGAGGAAGGGGATGCTGAAGAGGAGGAAGAAGAGGAGGAAGATGATTCTGAAGAAGACCTGGAAAGAGAGCTACAAGCTAAGTTTATTGAGTTTAGCTTGTGCGAAGCTAATGAAAGTAGCAGTTCCATAATTCTGGGAATTCAGAAGCTGATTCATTCCAAGGAGAAAAAACTCCAAAAGATTCAGGGCAAAGCACAAAGACAGAAAGATCTCCTCAGAAAATTGGAAAACCTGACCCTCAAGAGTCATTTCCAGTCTGTGCTGGAACAGCTCGAGTTACAGGAGAAGCAGAAATACGAACAGATCCTTTTCCTACAGGAGCAACTGAAGTATTTTTTGAAGAAGTAAGATTTTGAAACCATCACTTAGACTGAAGACTTGGTGAAACTGTCTTTCCCTCTAGTTACCTTATCTTAATTGTTTTTGTTTCTTTGAACATTTCTCTGACTGTAGTGTTTCAAGAACAAAGTCATGTAGAAAAGGCAGTATAAAAAATGTGATAAAGGGTCCCAATTGATCATGGGGCTTGGCTTCTCTTGGTTAATTTGAGAACTCTAAGAATTGCTTCTCTGTTATGATTTTATTATATTAGGTAGCTGTGCTTAAGAAAGGGAGACAGTCTAGCTTATAAGGATCTACTACAGTTTGCATATGTATAAACTGTTCAAGTATTTGCTACAACATAGGAAAAAAAAGCCAATTTTCTAGGTGTGACAGCCCATATCTTCAATTTCAGCACTTGAGAAGTTTAGGCAGAATGATTCATAAATTCAAGGCCAGCCTGGGTTATATAGCAGCTTCCAGGATACACTGGTTTACATAGATCTGCCACAAAACAAAGAGTCAATACTAGATTCTGTTAAGGTAAAGGCTGCTTTCCTGATCAGGGAATTTTTTCTTTGTTTTTTGCTTGCATGTAACTGACTTTTGTTCATTAATTAGCAGATGCAGCACAGCTGTTATCCTTATAATTGTAAGTCTATCCTAACCCCATTAGAAAAGATTAGGAAAAGCCAGATGCCTGTAATGTCTATGAAGACTTACTAACCCTGGGCTGCTGGGAAGTGTTGTTTTAAAGCTTTATTTACAGTCTATGTTCTTTAAGAAAAAAATAAATTCTTTTGAATGGGAATAAAAGAATCACTACAGACTACCTGTTGTATATTTTGGTACATAGTAATGTTTAGTAGGCTGAGAAAAGGCAAAGAAAATGTCAGTTGAAAATGCTTGTTTCAAGAAATAGCAGGCAGTTTTTCATACAGTGTTATATCACCTAAGAAAGTATATTTCAGGAAATACATTTGTCAGCAGCATTTGATGCTCACAAGTGTATATCTTACTGTATCACTCTAGTTACTTGAAACTATTTATAGTTCTCTAGACTTAATGATACATACACTTTTCTCTCCGACAAGAATGTAAATTTGTGTTGGGACATATGTGAGCAACACACACACACACACACACACACACATGCCAATTTGTCAAAAAACAGATGGAGAAGCAGGAGAGGGAGAGAAAGGTGTGAGGAGGGAGGGAGTAAAAGGGCCATTGCAGAATACCAATAAAAGGCAAATTAGATACTCTCATGCTTTTAAGAATTTTGAAGCTATTTGAAAACCAGTTAATATAAAAAAGGTTAAGATTGATAATCTGGAAGAGCATTGTGGAGAACAAGATTTAAGATTTAATAAGATTTAAGGTTTAGGCATTTATATTTTAAAGTGATTTTAAAGTCGTTGGTTCTCAGCTTTTATTTCATATTATGGAATATTTTATCAAGACTCTATACAAAATCACCTTAGAAGTAACAGATGTTGAATAAAATTGAAGAATTTCATATTAAAATAATTACTGGTGGCCTGGGAGATGGCACAATGGGTATAAAAGCATGTCTTGAACAGGCATGAAGACTTGAATTCAAGGAACCAGGTAAAAGCCCAGGTGTGGATCTGTTACCCTAGCCCAGTAGGGGCAGAATTTGGGGGCTTGTTAACTGAAAACCTACTTGAGCAAGTTCAGTGAGAGATTTTGCTTCAAGGGTAAGATTGAGAGTAATAGAGGAAACTAGGCATCCTTCTCTCTCTCCCAGCAATGCACATAGGCACACACCCAAGTACATGTGTGTGCATACAGCACATACATTCAGCCCACACAAATTTCCTTTAAGAAAAGGGAAGGAAATTATAACTCTGCCTCATCAGTCAGTATTACGATTGATCATGGTAAGTCAAACAGTTTTTTTCATTTTTTAAAAAGGCAATTATCTCACTCTCTTGCCCAGTGTGACCTCAAACTCACAAGTTCAGCCATGGAGTGCTGGGATTATGCCTGAACGGACAGTTTTAGATTGTCTTTTCTCTACTTTTTAATGAGAAAAGGTACTTATTTAAGATGATAATTTTATTTGATTCTACAAATTTGATAATTTGATTTGATATTTGGCGAGATATACCTGTACTGGACCACTTACAAAGAAGAAGCATGAGTCATAATTTCAAGGAGGTTGCAGGTAACGACACTGGCCAAATCAGTCAAATTATGTGTATATAGATTTTAAAATTTTAGTTATGTGTCTATGCGTGGATACATGAACACAAGTACAACTACCCAAGAAAACCAAAGTCATTAGATTTGCCAGGAGCTGGAGCTGCAAGTGATTGAGCTGCCTGACATACACGTAGGGAACAGAACTAGAGTCCTCTTCAAGAGCAGCATGCACTTTTAGCAACAGAGCTCTCCATGTCCTTTTACTTAGTTTTAAGATTATGTTTAGGATCACCAGTTGAATCAAATTAGCACAAGCATGGAAACATACTGTGATTTGAGGGGTTGCTGGGAAACATCAGTTGTTAAAAAGGGTCACTTTAAGCTTAAATTTGTTTGACCTTGCCTGAGATTACAGTTAAAGAAGCCAAGCATCTTGTAAGATGCAAATACTGTCAGTGTGTGCATGCGTGCGTGCGTGCGTGCGTGCGTGTGTGTTTATTTAGCTCTATGCATGCTAGTTAGAAGAAGGTTTGTAAAGAAAAGGCAGTTGGAGAAGGAGAGGTACAGTTAAGACATGGAAGGGCAAAGCCATGGAGCCCTGAAATAAACAAAATGTAGAGGCTGTGAAATGAAAGATGCTCAAGAACATTATGAACTCTTTATCAGTTTACTTCTTCCAACAGACAACCACTCTTGATGTCTTGTCCTTTGCCACTTTCTCTCCCATCATTCTGCTATTGCCTATAGATTTTGATGTCCGTAGGGTTAAGCTTGATCTATCAGTAGCTCTGACACCTGTGCAGTTGTCCTAAATAAAGTCCCCATGTTCTTCCAAGTGTTACATGTTTCTCTACTTAAACTTCCAAAGTAAATGTCAATGGATGGGAAAATTACCAGGCTGTTGTCCACCCAGGATGGTGTCAGAATATATTTATTCTGAGAGGAATATATTTAAGAAATATATTTAAGAGACAGATTGGTCAATATTGTTCAAACAAAGCAAAAATATGTTAAAAATGGTCATTGCTTTTAATACCTTGATGTGATACAGTAATAAGCTTGACATGCTGAAAGCTGGCAGTGAGGTAGCATGTCTAGAGCCTATGCCAAGAGGGAGAGTAGAAAAGAGTGAAGAAAGTAGCTATTGACATGTCTGATTTCTGTGGATAATGTGTAGGATTTTAAATTCGAATAGAGGGAACCAATCCTAGAGTTCTAGGAAAGTTACTATTAAAATATGTATTATTGAGCACCAATGTATACAAACCCATTGGTATCCAAGATCTGAAAGAAAAACAAGGAAAGGCTGCATTTGACTGCTGACTTTTTAGCATAACCCTAAAATCAAAAACACAGAAAATGACTGAAAATATAAGCCAACTAGAATTATCAGTTGGAATCCATACAAATGCATGGTAAAGACAGCAAGAGATTTTTTTTTTTTTAAAAGAGGAGTTAGGTTTGCAGAACATTAAAAAAAAAGGGAGTTAATGCTTCTCTGTGTCAGAAATAAACAACCCACTCTGCCAAGAGGAAGACAAGTGGAAATTAATGTCAGAACCCAGCCTTAATTATTTCTCAGATTAAAAAAAAAAAAAAAACCCTGAATTTTAATGTTCATGAAAAACATGTGTCCTGCACTGTAGAAGCTGGGCCAATTATTGGTTTATTCATAATTTTATGTCTCCCGTACCAGACACCATGTGGGGAAGCAGCCAAAGGCCAAACAAAAGGTGCCAGCATTCTGCATGCAATTAGATAGCAAACTGTGGAGGCCTCCCTCCTCCCTGTTCACATATATAGAAATAACTCGTCCTACCTTCCAGACAGGAACTGAATGAGCATAGAGGAAGGAAGCTAACAGAATCCATCTGTGACTAGGAAGGCAGGATCTTCAATAAGTGCTCCCCAAATAAAGCATTTTAAAATGTTCTTTTGACCATTTTTGAAAGTCACAGAATTTTTTTTTTAATAATAAGAACATTTTATTTGCATATATGAGTTATACATAATGGGCTTCATTATATTTCCGTACATGTGTATAATATATAATTACATTCACTTCCCATTACTCTTTCTTGTGTCCATCCTATTCTCTTCAATTTCTCTCCATTTCTAGTTAGCCTCCCACCCCCTTTTATGCCTTTTTTTCTTTTCTTTTTTTTTTTCTTTTCATATTTACATTTCAAATGTTTCCCCCTTTCCAGATCTCCCCTTTGGAACCTCCCCATTCCCTCTGCCCTCCCCCTGCCTCTATGGGGATATTCTCCAACCCACCTCCTCACCCCACCACCCACCCACTCTCCTCTTCCCTTCTTGACATTCTCCTATACTGGGGGATATAACATCCTCAGGCCCAAGGGCCTCTCCTCCCCCTGACAGGTAACAAGACCCTCCTCTGCAGTCTTTGTGGCCAGCACTATGGGTCCCTCCATAGTGGGGCTCCCTGGGGCTGCACACTCCCTCAGCTCCTTCAGTCCTTTCTCCAAGCCCTCCATCTGGGACCTTGTACTCAGTACTACTGTTCCTGCAAAGTGACTCTTGGGTATTTCAAACTTTTAAGCTAATAACCACTTAACAGTGAGTACATGCCATGTTCATTCTTTTGTGACTGCGTTACCTGGCTCAGGATGATGTTATCAAGTTCCATCCATTTGCCTAAGAATTTCATGAAGTCATTGTTTTTAATAGCTGAGTAGTATTCCATTGTGTAAATGTCCCACATTTTCTGTATCCATTCCTCTGTGGAGGGACATTTGGGTTGTTTCCAGCTTCTGGGTATTATAAATATGGCTGCTATGAACATAGTGGAACATGTGTTTTTATTACATGTTGGAGCATCTTCTGGGTATATGCCCAGGAGTGGAATAGCTGGGTCCTCAGGTAGTATTATGTCCAATTTTCTGAGGGTCCGCCAAACTGATTTCCAGAGAGGTTGTATCAATTTGCATTCCCACCAGCAATGGAGGAGTGTTCCTCTTTCTCCACATCCTCGCCAACATCTGCTGTCACCTGAGTTTTTGATCTTAGCCATTCTGACTGGTGTGAGGTGGAATCTCAGTGTTGTTTTGATTTGCATTTCCCTGATGACTAAGGATGTTGAACATTTCTTTAGGTGCTTCTCGGCCATTCGAGTTTCCTCAGTTGAGAATTCTCTGTTTAGCTCACTTCCCCATTGTTTGATAGGGTTAATTGTATCTCTGGAGTCTAGCTTCTTGAGTTCTTTGTATACATTGGATATTAGCCCTCTATCAGATGTAGGATTGGTAAAGATCTTTTCCCAATCTGTAGCTTGCCATTTTGCCCTAATTACAGTGTTCTTTGCCTTACAGAAGCTTTGTAATTTTATGAGGTCCCATCTGTCAATTCTTGACCTTAGAGCACAAGCCATTGGTGTTCTGTTCAAGAACATTTCCCCTGTGCCCAAGTGTTTGAGACTCTTCCCTACTTTCTCTTCTATTAGATTCAGTGTATCTGGTTTTATGTGAAGGTCCATGATCCACTTGGACTTGAGCTTTGTGCAAGGAGATAGGAATGGATCAATTCGCAATCTTCTACATGTAGACTGCCAGTTGATCCAGCACCATTTGTTGAAGATGCTGTCTTTTTTCTACTGTATGGTTTTAGCTCCTTTATCGAAGATCAAGTGATCATATGTGTGTGGATTCATTTCTGGGTCTTCGATTCTATTCCATTGATCAACCTGCCTGTCACTGTACCAATACCATGCAGTTTTTATCACTACTGCTCTGTAGTACAGCTTGAGGTCAGGGAGGCTGATTCCCCCAGAAGACCTTTTATTGTTGAGAATAGTTTTTGCTATTCTGGGTTTTTTGTTATTCCATATGAATTTGAGAATTGCTCTTTCTAGGTCTACAAAGAATTGAGTTGGGATTTTGATGGGGATAGCATTGAATCTGTATATTGCTTTCGGCAGGATGGCCATTTTAACTATGTTAATCCTGCCGATCCATGAGCATGGGAGATCTTTCCATCTTCTGAGGTCTTCTTCGATTTCTCTCTTCAGAGACTTGAAGTTCTTGTCATACAGATCTTTCACTTGTTTGGTTAGAGTCACACCAAGATATTTTATATTGTTTGTGACTATTGTGAAGGGTGTCATTTCCCTAATTTCTTTCTCAGCCTGTTTATCCTTCGAGTATAGGAAGGCTATACTCGAGTATAGCTTTGCTCTCGTTTTGCTTTAGTTTTTTGATTTGCTTGAGTTAATTTTGTATCCAGCCACTTTGCTGAAGTTGTTTATCAGCTGTAGCAGATCTCTGGTGGAGTTTTTCAGGTCACTTAAGTATACCATCATATCATCTGCAAATAGTGATATTTTGATTTCTTCCTTTCCAATTTGTATCCCTTTGATTTCCTTTTGTTGCCTGATTGCTCTAGCTAGAACTTCAAGTACTATGTTGAATAGATAGGGAGAGAGAGGGCAGCCTTGTCTAGTCCCTGATTTTAGTGGGATTGCTTCAAGTTCCTCTCCATTTAGTTTGATGTTGGCCACTGGTTTGCTGTATATTGCTTTTACTAAGTTTAGGTATGCTCCTTGAATTCCTGATCTTTCCAAGACTTTTATCATGAAGGGATGTTGAATTTTGTCAAATGCTTTTTCAGCATCTAACGAGATGACCATGTGGTTTTTTTCTTTGAGTTTGTTTATGTAGTGGATTACATTAATGGATTTCCGGATATTGAACTATCCCTGCATCCCTGAGATGAAGCCTACTTGATCATGGTGAATGATTGTCTTGATGTGTTCTTGGATTCGGTTTTCAAGAATTTTATTGAGTATTTTTGCATCGATATTCATAAGGGAAATTGGTTTGAAGTTGTCTTTTATTGTTGGGTCTTTGTGGGGTTTTGGTATCAGTGTAGCTGTGGCCTCATAGAATGAATTGGGTAGTGTTCCTTCTATTTCTATTTTATGGAATAGCTTGAAGAGTATTGGTATTAGGTCTTCTTTGAAGGTCTGATAGAATTCTGCACTGAACCCATCTGGTCCTGGGCTTTTTTTGGTTGGGAGACCTTTAATGACTGCTTCTATTTCTTTAGGAGTTATGGGACTGTTTAGATGGTTTATCTGATCCTGATTTAACTTTGGTAATTGGTATCTGTCTAGAAACTTGTCCATTTCCTCCAGATTTTCCAATTTTGTTGTATATAGGCTTTTGTAGTAGGATCTGATGATTTTTTTAATTTCTTCAGAGTCTGTTGTTATATGTCCGTTTTCATTTCTAATTTTGTTAATTTGGATACTGTCTCTGTGCCCTCTGGTTAGTCTGGCTAAGGGTTTATCTATCTTGTTGATTTTCTCAAAGAACCAGCTCTTGGTTTTGTTGATTCTTTGTATAGTTCTTTTAGTTTCCACTTGGTTGATTTCAGCCCTTAATTTGATTATTTCTTGCCTTCTACTCCTCTTGGGTGTATTAGCTTCTTTTTGTTCTAGAACTTTCAGATGTGCTGTTAAGCTGTTAGTGTATGCTCTCTCCAGTTTCTTTTTGGAAGCATTCAGAGCTATGAGTTTTCTTCTTAACACTGCTTTCATTGTGTCCCATAGGTTTCGGTAAGTTGTACTTTCATTTTCATTGAATTCTAGGAAGTCTTTAATTTCCTTCTTTATTGCTTCCTTGACCAACTTATCATTAAGCAGTGCATTGTTCAGCTTCCATGTGTATGTGGGCTTTCTGTTATTGTTGTTGCCATTGAAGACCAACCTTAATCCATGGTGATCTGATAGGAGGCATGGGATTATTTCAATCTTCTTATATCTGTTGAGGTTTGTTTTGTGACCAATTATATGATCAATTTTGGAGAAGGTACCATGAGGTGCTGAGAAGAAGGTATATTCTTTTGATGCAGGATGAAATGTTCTATAGATATCTGCTAAACCCATTTGGTTCATAGCATCTGTTAGTTTCACTGTGTCTCTGTTTAGTTTATGTTTCCAAGATCTGTACATTGTTGATAGTGGGGTGTTGAAGTCTCCCACTATTATTGTGTGAGGCGCAATGTGTGCTTTGAGCTTTAGTAGAGTTTTTTTATGAAAGTGGGAGCTCTTGCATTCGGGGCATAGATGTTCAGAATTGAGAGTTCTTCTTGGTAGATTTTTCCTTTGATGAGTAAGAAGTGTCCTTCCTCATCCTTTTTGATGAATTTTGGTTGAAAGTCAATTTTATCTGATATTAGAATGGCTACTCCAGCCTGTTTCTTGGGGCCATTTGCTTGGAAAATTGTTTTCCAGCCCTTTACTATGAGGTAGTGTTTTTCTTTAATACGGAGGTACGTTTCCTGGGTGCAGCAAAATGCTGGGTCCTGTTTATGGTTCCAGTCTGTCAGTATATGTCTTTTTATTGGGGAGTTGAGACCATTGATGTTAAGAGATATTAAAGAATAGTGATTGTTATTTCCTGTTATTTTTGATGTTGTTTATATTGTTTGTGTGGCTATCTTCTTTTGAGTTTGTTGAAAGATTACTTTCTTTTCTTTGAGTGTAGTTTCCCTCTTTGTGTTGGCATTTCCCATGTATTATTCTTTGTAGGGCTGGGTTTGTGGAAACACACTGTACAAATTTGGATTTGTCGTAGAATATTTTGGTTTCACCCTCTATGATTATTGAGAGTTTTGCTGGGTATAGCAGCCTGGGCTGGCATTTGTGTTCTTTTAGAGTCTGTATGAGCTCTGCCCAGGATCTTCTAGCTTTCATAGTCTCTGGTGAGAAGTCTGGTGTAATTCTGATAGGTCTGCCTTTATATGTTACTTGCCCCTTTTCCCTTACTGCTTTTAATATTCTTTCCTTGTTTTGTGTATTTGGTTTTTCGACTATAATGTGACGGGAGGAATTTCTTTTCTGGTCCAGTCTATTTGGAGTTCTGTAAGCTTCTTGTATATTTATGTTCATCTCTTTCTTTAGGTTAAGGAAGTTTTCTTCTATATTTTTGTTGATATTTACTGGTCCTTTAAGTTGGGAGTCTTCACTCTCTTCTATATCTATTATCCTCAGGTTCTGTCTTCTCATTGCATCCCGGATATCTTGGATGTTTTGGTTTAGGAGCTTTTTGCATTTTGTGTTTTCTTTGACTGTTGTGTCCATGTTTTCTATGGTATCTTCCGCACCTGAGATTCTCTCTTCCATCTCTTGTATTCTGTTGGTGATGCTTGCATCTATGACTCCTGATTTCTTTCCTATGATCTCTAATTCCAGGGTTGTCTCCCTTTGTGATTTCTTTATTGTTTCTATTTCTGTTTTTAATTCCTGAATGGTTTTATTCATTTGATTGATTGTGTTTTCCTGTATTTCTGCCTGTTTGATTGTGTTTTCCTGTAATTCTTCAAGGGATTTTTGTGTGTCCTCTTTAAGGTCTTCCAGTTGTTTAACTGTGTTCTCTTGTATTTCTTTAAGGGAGTTATTTATTTCCTTCTTAAAATCTTCTATCATCTTCTTGATAAGTGATTTTAAGTCTGAGTCTTCCTTTTCTGGTGTGTTGGAGTATCCAGGGCTGGCTGTGGTGGGAGAGCTGGGTTCAGCTGAAGCCAAGTAGTCTTGGTTTCTGTTCCTTGTGTTCTTGCCCTTGTCTTTCGCCATTTGGTTATCTCTGGAGTTAGCTGGTCTCTCTCTCTCTCTCTGACTGTGGCTTGTCTTTCCTTCAAGCTCAGATGTCAATATTCCTGGGAGACCAGTTCTCTCTTCCAGCTGTTCTTCAGACCCTGTGTCTGGAGTCCTGTTGCTGGCTCCTCAGCACAAGTGGGCGGGTAGCTTTCTCCCTGAGCTACTCGTATATGGAGAGGCCTGTTGGCCCAGGTGGGGTTTCTGGCCACAGGTAGAAGCAGGCAGGCTCTTACCTCCCGGCTTTTCCTCAGTCCCTGCGTTTAGAGCCCGCCTTCCGCTGCCTCCTCTGCACAAGTGGGAAAGTCACAGACTTAATATGCCTATGACTGAAGCGTCCTCTCATCTCATGATTCATCGGTCCTGTGGAGTTTAGTGTTAGTACACTTAATCCTGGTATGCCTGGTGTGGTGGCGTATGTCTGGAATTTAAGCACTGGGAAGGCTGATAAGGACTGTACACTTGATTTTTTTTTAGCATTGATTGTGTATGTGTGTATGTGTGTGTGTGTGTGTGTGTGTGTGTGTAGGTGTGTTTAATCTTTGGATATTCCCCTAAAGCTCAGTTCAAAAACTAAAACAATGAAAATCAAACATTTGTGGACTTTGAACATTCTTTTCTCTTAGATTTTCCCTTTGCAATCCTCTCTTGCAACACAAAGTGCGCGCACACACACACCACACACACACACACACACACAGAGTTTTTTTTCTTTTACTTTATGGAATTCATAGAAAATACTGTGCAATTCCTTAGAGATCTACCATCCCCACTTTAGGTTTTAAATAATACAGTCTCATGTAGCTCACACTGACTTCAAACTCACTGCATAGCAACAATGGTCATAGACTCCTTGGTCCACCTCCCCAGTGCTGAGATCACAGGTGGGAACCATTATGCCTTACTCTTCAGAAGTTTTAGATCATGTTTTAGTTAAGCTAGAGACAATGGAATAGAGAGGCATTGATACAATCGAATATTGTTATTATGCACAATTATATGTTTACATGTGCAACTATAACAATAAAGGAAATTATGTAGGGTCCTGGAAGTTTGTCTTGCCCAAGGCAGAACAGAACAGTGTAGTAGTGACTAGCAGAAAAACTACTCAGCAGTAAACTCAAAGCCAGAGGTTAAATTGTCAACTCTTCCTCTAGGTGTCTATTATGCATCACACTTTATATTATTATTGTTCTTTTTACAGCTTGCACCAATTAGGCTGCTTTCTACTCTCTCTGCTTACAACATCAACTTCTTTACTAGACTGCCCATAGTGTAGGGTGCAAGTGTGAAACCTGACTTCTTCAGGATTACATAAGCCAAGGGAGGTGTCTAGGGGATAAATTCTTCCCCAGGAGAACACTCAAATGTCTGAGAATACAAGGCCACAGTAAAGCAGCTGCCCATTGGCCTGGTCGTGAGCCAGCAGAAGTCCCCAGCATTTGAGTGCAGATATGAAGTGGCCAGGATGGTGGCTGTCAAGGTCTGTGTAGGGAAAGCAGCAGAGAGAGCAACACTGTGAGGAGAGGGTGACTGGCTATACTGAAATGTTCCTCAGCTTGCATCCACAGAATGTCTGGGTTGCTTCTCTGCTCCAGGCCAGAAGATCCCACAGGGAAGCATCGTCTGGATTCTTGTCTGTGGCCTTATGGGGTCCCTTCCTTAGTTCCTTCATAGCATTCAACATCCTGTGTTGTTATAGATGAGTCATTTGGGCAGCAACTCTGTTTTATTATTTATTAACTCTTGTGTCCCAACATATAGCAGACATTCAACAAGTACTTTAACTAGAGGAACACATCATTTCTGGCAAAATGCCTGTTAAGTGCTTTGAAAAGATAAAGAGTCACTGGACATTAATTTTAGCATCTCCATTTAAAAAGGGGGGGGGGAGTGTGCCCAAAGGTTTTGAACCATAGTATCTGAGTATTTTAGCAGAGCATTCATTCATGTGAAAAACACCATCCATCTATAGTTGAGCAAGGCATAGACAATCCTTGGTTCACAAATGGATTAAGGTGCTCTTGAGCATCCCTGGTCTTAGCAGTCAGCTGGTTCTTGGGGGAAGCACAACATGGCTGGTGATGTTAGCTGCTGGGCCATTGTGTCCTTTTAACCCACTCCTGGACAGCAAGGGCTAGTTGGCAAATATTTGACAGTGAGTTGACCAGAGGCTACATGTGTTAGACCAAGGATGAGGAACATCATTCTATTAGGACCAAGGATAATTGTCACCTACCATACTGACCATGAGTTTGTGGGTTTAGCGGTCACTGACATCATAGAGTGTTGGGCTATTCTCATGGTCTATTCAAAACACTTTGCTTATATTTATCCCTCTTTACCTCAGCAGGGACACAGTATTTTTATTCTAGTTTATAGTAAAGTAAACTTGGTAAAAGGGTGAAGTGATTACCCAAATTCTAGACAGGGATGGAGGTGGGATTCCAGTCCAGACAGCTTGAGAACACTGATCAGTCCCTGTGATTACCTTATTGCACATGTGAATTGCTCCAATTCAAATCCCTACCAGGAAACTGCACATTACAAACCAGCGATGGATCTCCCCAAATGTGCTAAGGGAAACTCAATCTAAAATAACCATGTAAAACATTGACTGTCACACTATGATCAGCTTCCTCTTCTTAGGGTTCTTGGAATGGGAACCATTTGACTATACCTTATATTGATATTTTAAAGTTCCTCTAAGAATGTGTCCCTTGGCCTGGCAAGGACTTTCTGGTCACACATGGTAATGCACACCTTCGATCCCAGCACTATGAAGGGAGGGGCAGGCAGATCTCTGAATTCAAGGATAGCTTGGTCTACACAGGGAGACCTTGTCTCAGGAAAAACAAAAGAAGAAAGAAAAAATACTACCTTATATAGATTAGATATATCACCCTTCTTCTTTTATAGGAACTATTATTGGGAATTTTAAACATTTTTTTTATGACATTCAGAATGAAGCTCTGCTAGAAACTGAGAAGAGAGGGAGCAGGCATAGGTAGGGAAGGGAGGGGCCAGGGGAGAGAAAGATGGAGAATTGTAGTAGTGAGAGATTGTTGGTAACACCTCTCCTTCAATTAATTTGGGAATGGAACTGTGCTAATAAGGCGAGAGAGGAGGAGTGAGGTGCAAATGGAGTGGTGATAATGGGGATGGTGAGAAGGAGGTGTGAACATGGGCATTCACACTCATCTCTTCACACCCCGCTGGAGGAGGCCAGTACAGCAGTACAGCACCACCTGTGCTAATGAGCCCTACTCTGTCCTGTTTCCCTTCCTGAAGCTCCTTTAACGGCCTAATAACTCTTAGGAGATGCTTTCTGCAAATTGTATCCATCTAAGAATATAATCTTTTTATTCTCCATTAAAAATGCTGGGTTCCATTACAAGCAGAATGAATGAATGAATGTTCACCCTAGGTCTCCTTCAAAACAGTTCTGCTTTGCTGTGTCTGTTCCACTCTTCCTTTTAAGTGCACTCAGAGTCATTGGCCATGTGTGTTGATTTTGGTTGGAAAATGCAAATGGATGTCAGGAACATTCAGGAATAGGAGTGATGAGAAAACACTGAGTCCATTAGCCCTTTGCTTCAGCTCACATTGATCTCTTGCCTAGTGCTCTTTGCTGACTCATTTGATCCAGAACGAAATGTTTAAACCTTGCCAATGTCCTCCAGGATCTGTGTGCTCTGAAACCTACCTCCACTACACTTTAATCCTGCCTTCCAATGATACTATCCTGCCTTCTCTTCTATGAACACACTAGATTTATCCCTGACTTAGGGTCTTAGCCACTTCCCCGGTCTCTACTATAAAATGTTCTTCTGCTTAGAGCTCTCCATGAGAAGCCCCTCATGGCTCTGACTTCCATTCAATGTTGACTCTTTAGATTTACCTCTCCTTGCCCTTTTCTTCTGCCCGAACTAGCATTGTACCAGACATGTTTCCTTCTAGTACACCTTCATGACATACTAATCTGTCATCTTATTCAAGTGTTTAGTTGTAGATTGTATATATTCTGCACCAGGATGGAGCTTACAGAAAGGCAAGGTCCATGTATGTCCACCTCCCAAAATATAGTTTGATGTAAAACACATAGGGACCTAACACAGAGAAGGCTTTGCTGCTGGGGCTAATACAGCAAATTACCATACTAATTCCTGGTTCATAGAGAGTTGGCTTCCGACTGTAACCTCACAGAACAGGAAGTTCAAGGGAGCTCTTCAGAAGCTTTTTTACAAGAACACTTACCTTATCCACGATGACTCTGCCCTCATGGACTAATCAGCTGTGGAAATCCCCAATCTGCATACCATCACAATGAGGATTGGGTTTGAATTTATGAATGGGTGTGGGTATGACACTAACTAAATAAAGGAGAGCCTTATCTCCAGTGGTAATCACATACAATTTTGTGCAAGACACAAAATACCTATGCAGTCAAGAGGCAATTTTAGCTAACCCTCTTATTTTCATATCTTCTTTTTTCCTTTTGATTGGCCCCTTTCTCCTTTAAGTACTTCCATTTATATTTATAGATTTAGTCCTTCAACTCTCAAACTGATTAATATTACCTTATCAGAAAACACATGTATTCATAAGTATTTTTTCCTTTTATATGTAGAATGATTCTCTCTCTCTCTCTCTCTCTCTCTCTCTCTCTCTCAAATGTTTTTCCCTTTCGAGGTCTCCCCTTGGAAACCCCTTATCCTATCCCCTCTTCCCTGCCTCTATGAGGGTGCTCCCCCACCCACCCACTCCTGTTTTCCTGCCATGGCATTCCCCTACACTGGGGCATCGAACACCCCTAGGCCCAAGGGCCTCTCCTCCACTGATGTCCAACAAGGCCATCCTCTGCCACATATGCAGCTGGGGCCATGGGTCCTTCCATGTGTATTCTTTGGTTGGTGGTCCAGTCTCTGGGAGCTCCGGGGGAAGGGGGTCTGGCCAGTTGGCACTGTTGCTGCTTCCATGGGGCTTCAAACTCCCTCATCTCCTTCAGTTCTTTCTCCTACTCCTCCATCGGGGACCCCACGCTCAGTCCTGAACTCATGCAATTCAAAGGTTTATTATGAGTAGTCATTTTTCATTTATTTATTTATTTATTTATTTATTTATTTATTTATTATTTGTACAGGTAATTTGTCCAAGGTAATATTTTCAAATGTAAAGAATTATGCATTGACTGGCTTTATATAAAGTTTTCACTGTACATTTCTACAACTCTCAGGCTAAATGATTACAGGAAGTATGTTTACAGGGCCATCTTCTGAGGTTTACTTTTGGCCAAGTCAGGACTGTATCTCAGTGTGTATTATCTTTCCCATGTACTTTGAGCAAAGTACTTGGTGCCATTTTTAATTGGAAGACTGTGATTAGCTTTCTGCATTCATCCAAACTGTAAGAACTCCTCTGAGTCTGTAGCAAATGCATAGGCACAGCTAAGGCAACTTGTCCTAATTTTAAAAATGAAATTAACCAATTGATCGTGCAGTTTTACAAAATCACTTATTTCTCACATGTTGGGAGAGGAATTGAACTCAGAAGCTAGTTTTCCTGCTGCCTAATATTTTTTTCTCTAGAAGTTAATCAAATTTATCAAAGACACCCCCAATTTTCTATTCTATAAGAATGATGCCACAGACACAAAATCTAAGAAACTGTCTTTCCTTTAGACCCTGAAGGTCTTTGTAGTGTAAACACATGACTATGTCCCTCCCCCAAGACTGTGACATAGACATAAATAGGGAGCTACAGGAGTGCAAACACAGCTTCCCTCAGACATGTATGTGTAAGCTTCATATGGGCAGTAACATACCGATTTCATGTTCAGAAAGTGACACACAGTGTGTGTGTGTGTGTGTGTGTGTGTGTGTGTGTGTATGTATGTATGGCAATCAATAAATATTTGGTAAATGAATGACTGTAAACTAGCTCACACTGTCAAGTAAGATTTTCTAGAAGGAGAAATTGTGAGGTATTCTCCTTGAGAGGTAGTGACATTGAAGGACAAATGACCTACCCCGCCTAATTCTTAACTCTGCCCTGAAGTCCCCAAGACTGGAGGAATCTACAGGCTACTTCAAGTCATTGTGTTTGTATGATATTGAAACATCCATGGATGTAATTTGGGGCTAAATGGATCTATGTATAATTTTTTTTAAGAATCAGAATTCTGTATGTTTTAGTGATCAGATCTAAGTTTGTTTCCCCTCAGGTACTACTTTTCAAAGATCATTGTTCCGAATTTTAGGGCAGAAGCAAACAGTTCTCTTGAAATAGAGCTGTCAAGTCTCCTCTGGACTGAGTAGTATATGGAGAGTCACAGCAGAAGACTCGGGGCTCTACTTAGAAGTCAAGCATCCAAGGAGCCCATACTTCCTCAAGTGTATCTGCTAGTCAGGTGGGGTACAGGCTCAGCATGTTATGGAATCAGGTAGTTGAGATTTAAAGAACTCAAATCATCTTCTACTTTGGGGTATGTTTATTAGCTACCTGAAGACTATTTCTCCTATTTAAGTAAATTGAGGCCCAAATGATCTTTTTAAGGCTACAAAATTAAGGAGTAGAGGAGCTGGGCCTTAACCTCAGAGTCAGTTCTATGCTTATTGCTCATATTCAGATTTTCTTCCTAGAAAACAGCAAGTCAGTATCTACCCACAGAGTCACAGAAGATACAAAAACAAGCCAAAAACACACTCTGGGGCCGTGTCAGGCCCGAGAAAAGTTGATGTGGGAGATGCACTTGTACCTGTGTGTGATGTACAGTTAGGACAGGTTGTGTTGCCTAACCAATTCTTCTAAATTTACAGTAGCTTAAAAAAAAAACAACAAATATTTTTCACTCAGAAACACCATGTCCAAAGGGGTTCTGCTCATGGCAGTATCCAGGACCTAGTCTGAGGAAGACCTCCTTCTGAAATGCTTCCCTTAGACAGGAAAAATAGCACAATTAGCTCATAGTTTCTTCTTTAGAATGTCATCCCACAGCCATAGTTTAGAGACTGAATGAAGCCACAAGTTTTGTCATCAGTATACAGAAGAAGGCAAAGGATATTTGTGACCAGCATCAGTCTCCCCAGATCTTCTCATTATCTCCTGAGCTGTAAGGCTGTGGGCATCACCTCAGAGACTGCCACTGATGCCTTAACTGCCGAGGCTATCAGCATCTGTGCTGCTGCCACAGGATGCTGTCAGAATTCAGGAATATATAGTCTTTGCCAGAGAAAACAATAAGGGTCCTTAGTTTGCATTGCACATTTAAGTGACATACTTGGAACAGTTCAAGGGAAGTATCTATGAAGTACCCACATCCAGACACGAGTCTGGGCTCCATGGAGGTAGAGACCTTATCCACATTGCTCACCATTGGATGATAGTGCTTATCAGAGACATATCTGATGCTGATAGTAGGTAATCTAATCACAGCAATCCACATGACAAGGTACCATTGTCACCCCGACTTCATAGATGATTATGCTGAAGCAGAGGTTATAGAACATGCTTGAGTTGATGGGTGACTTCAGTGGGTAGAAACCTGTATTAAGGACATTAAGCCTCTTCAGGCTGTAAGCAAAGACTATTGTGTGTAGTAAGTGCTCGCTTTTATTTGTGAATTTGGTGGGTAGGAGCAAGGTTAAAAGCATTTATTGCCAGTTCCTCAGAAGACATTGTCTCACTATTTTGAACCCGATACTCTTAATTTACTAATAGCCATAGTTAGTCATCAGTTAATGGTAAAGCAGGAAGCCAAATAGGCTCTTCAAAAACTCATTTTGTCACTTTCAATAAGTAAGGACCAGGGCAGCCAAGGCAAGTGCAAGGGGATTCGCTGAGCCTGCAGGTGGAGAAGGCATAATCACAGGCAATCAGGGTGCTAGTGTCTCTCAGCAGCTGTGAAGTGCCTGGCTTCCTTCAGTGTGAAGTGTTCTGTTTTGACAAATGCTGTAAAACAGAGCAGACCATGAACAGGTCACCATTTTCTCTTTGGCTGGCACTCTGAAGCCCAGGAGGACAAAAAGCAAAATGTCCTGGTAGACCTGCCCTTTAGGATGCCTGCATGTTGACACATGAAGCTTTCTCAGTGCCTAAGAGAGCCTTCCTCATTACTAGTCACTTCTATAGCCACCGACTCTCCCACTATGAATTGCTCATACTTAGCTTAGCTTTTCTTAAAGCTGGGAAGTCTGCCAGTATAGAGCTTGCTACTTAAACTGGGGCTGCTTCTTGGAGCACCCTAATTACGTTAAAGCCTGGGGTTGATGCTCTGCACGTTCAGTTTTAACATACACATTCTGGAACAAATTCCCTTCCTGAACTTTAGATTTCTCCTCTAAGACTTAAATAAATACAACCGCATCCCACTAAATCTGTTCTTCTTCTTTTTATTAATTTAAAGATTTTATTTATTTATTTTATATATATGACAAGTACGCAGTAGCTGTCTTTAGACACACCAGAAGAGGGCATCAGATCCCATTACAGATGGCTATGAGCCACCATGTGGTTGCTAGGAATTGAACTCAGGACCTCTGGAAGAGCAGTCAGTGCTCTTAACCACTGAGCCATCTCTCCAGCCCAAACCTGTTCTTCTTAATACCTGGAATAGTTCAGAATGGGGCAAGATTTCTTGTTTACAAATGTATCACTAATTCAGGCCGGTGTGGTTCTCATACATGCTGAATGAACGTTCTGTGATTCATCGACGGGGGATTTTCTTATGCTGCATGCACTTCTGCATGTCAGAGGCAACAAAATACAAATGTCAATAGTAATATGCACGTGATGTCAGCAAATAAAACAGGCCAGCTTCTGACTGTGGTGAAGTGGGAGGTCAAGGTTCTGTCTGCAAGGGTTTGCTGCCCAGAAGCTGCAGCTGAGGGCTGCTGTGTGAAAATGCTGATGGACAGCTGCTAAGACCTAGGATTCCAAGGGACTTCTCTCAGAGTGCTTCCACTGTGTTGAATATTCTGTAGACCAATCGATTGCAAATTTGTCACTGTGTTGAGTAGGAATGCTGCAGATCAAGAGCCAAAGCTATCTTGGAGGCTGAGGGAGGATGACAAGTTTAAGGTTCTCCAGATTTAAAAATTAAAAACAGCAGCAACAACAACAACAAAAAGGATTAGGGTTGGGGTCGCTGCTCAGTAGTACAGAATGGGCTCAGCCCCTAGCTGAATTGTCTTGGACTATCTTTATTCTCTCTAATACTCATTTATCATATATATATTTATCTTACCCAAAATTCTTTCGACTTTCAGGTAAAGCCTCTTGAATAGATAAGTTTAATATATGTCTTAGTCAGGGATTCTATTCCTGCACAAACATCATGACCAAGAAGCAAGTTGGGGAGGAAAGGGTTTATTCAGCTTACACTTCCATGCTGCTGTTCATCACCAAAGGAAGTCAGGACTGGAACTCAAGCAGGTCAGGAAGCAAGAGCTGATGCAGAGGACATGGAAGGATGTTTCTTACTGGCTTGCTTGCTTTTCCTGGCTTGCTCAGCTTGCTCTCTTATAGAACCCAGGACTACCAGCCCAGGGATGGTACCACTCACAAGGGGCCCTCCCCCCTTGATCACTAATTGAAAACATACCTTACAACTGGATCTCATGGAGGCATTTCCTCAACTGAAACTCCTTTCTCTGTGATCACTTCAGCTTGTGTCAAGTTGACACACAAAACTAGCCAGTACAATATAGCACTAGCTTCACCTATCCAGAAGCTCAGAAAGCCATCAGAGAGCCTCTAGTGCAGTGATTCTCAACCTTCCTAATGCTATGACTCATTAATACAGTTCCTCATGTGTGTGACCCCAACCATAAACTACTTCATTACTACTCTATAACTATAATTTTGCTACTGTTATGAATCCTTATGTAAACATCTGGCATGTAGAATATCTGATATGTGACTCCTGTAACGGGTCATTCAACCATTAAAGGGGTCTAGGATCACAGGTTGAGAACTGCTTATCTAGATTCAAAGTAGAGAGTGCCCTGCTTTATTGTAACCTCCCAGCTGATGTCTCTTCTAGTGCATTCAGCACATGCATTGGTTTACAACCTCTACTCTGTGGTAGAGTTCATGTAGGCATTTCCACAGTGGTACATAGAATTCAGGGTAATCTAAAATTGGATTCCAGGAACATAGTCACTAATATTAGGCTCAGAATAATTGGCCTATTTATTCCTCTTGGACCAAGTGCTATGTTTTGCATTGACAGTTCAAAATTCAGATTTTTTTTTAAAAAAAATGTACAATATTCAGATTTAAAACATTATCTCACATTTTGAGGTGTTTTGGAGAAAAGAGATTGCCAGCAGAAGTAAACTTCCTTTGAAAGACACACATCACTGAATCTGACAGTGTGGGGTGTGTACAAGGGGGACAGCAAGGAACGGGATTGGAAAGTTTCCTGGGTTTTACCTGTATGTGATGTCCTTGTCATTCAAGGATCCAAGCTGATATGGCAGAGTTAGGGTCCCATTGATATTTGAGTGGTAAGAAGGTGGGCCAAGAAGGAGAAAATGGGTTGGGGCAGGAGTGTGCCACCACCGTGTTCGGGACACACTAGGACAGCACAGGTAGAGAAGTAGGGGTGAGGCTAAGTGTAGAGTAGGGGGACAGTGGACAGGATGGAGGGGTGGGGCCAGTGTGGTAGTGAGGAGAAGGAAGTGCCAGGGTTGTCTTCCAGGCTTCTAAGCTGGCAAAGTGTGTGCATTGTGACTCAGTTGTTGACTGACATTGGAAGGACTGAAGCAGGAGCAGAGGGCATGGGCTGATGGTAAGGGAAAGGAAAGCTGATAAGTCCCCTGTTCTGTTCCTTTTCTGAACTATCCAGGTAGGCTGGAGACAATGTCTTGGGACCTATATGTGTAAAGATGATGCAGTCCTGGGAAGGGTGGGGAGATGAGAAGCAGCCTAAGAACAAGTTCTGGAGATGGAGCATTTCCAGGGGAGAGAAGAGATGCCCATAGGACTGCTAAAGGCATAGGATTCTGCATTCTATCACTGCATACCCTGAAAGACTTAACTGCCACCTCCTGCCCCAGCATGGGGGAAGACAGCATGGGGTAAGCCTCACCCATGCTGGGCACTGGTTTGCATAGCTAAACTGACAAGTGGCAGGCTCACCTGCATGTGACAATCAATGACTCAATGAATCAACCCTTGCAAGAACTGTGTGCATCTATAATGAGGTTCCCTTGGTAGCATATATTCAACACAGCAAAAAACATTGGCTTTTCCTGGGCCTGCTCATTTTTTCCTCTTCAATCTTTCATAAAAAAGCTGCTGCAGTTAGACATTTTCTCCTATTTGGAAGAGGAGACACAATGATTTTGGCTTTGGCTCCATCAGCAGGCTTTCTCAGACAGTCAGGAAGTTATTGACATCCAAGTCATCAGGGCACATTGTAGAGAACAGAGATTCAGCTTCTTGTCACTTATAATGTCTTCTTTTCACACTGTGGTCTGAGACACCTTTGCTGTCACCATGGGACCAGAGCCCCTTGATTGGCTTTAGAACACAGTGCTCATAGATCATACGTATTTTTGAAACAATTCTAAAGAGAAATCCACTCATAGTTTGCTTATGTAATCCTAAGAGTAATTATTTCACTAATAAATGTTTGAGGAGGAAAATCACGCTGTTACTTTTAGATGTGATATCTCCCATGCTACATACTGCCTTTCTAACTAGAAAACATTTTCGAGTGTCTCTTATTGGAAGGAGTTGATGCCCAGTGTAGCAGCAGAGGCCAAGCAGCATGCCTAGGATCCAGTGCAGGGCTGCTCCAATGAGAGGAGGACTGAGCTTCAATCAGAAATGGGTTTAATGTTATGTGTTTTCATTTCTTGATTTTAGTTCTTGGGACTGATTCTAGAGTGTGATGCCAGCCCTCTTTCTCTTGTCCTTACTTTGAGGCAGAGTCCCAGTCAGTGTCTCAGAAAGGCCTTGCACTTTGAGCCTCCCCTCTTAGTCTCCTGACTCTGGGATTGTGGACTAGCAGTGCAGGGCATGGTTGTACTTACCCTGCCTGGTTGCATTGTTTGTGTCAGGAGGGCACTTTGGCTCTCCAAAATGGATTTGGTTGGCTGTAAAAGTGTATGGTCCTTGCTCCCTGCTGCCTCTGAGAAGAATTTCCTATAGCTTATCCAACTGAAGGGCAGCGGGAGGGCAAGGGTAAGGAAGGGGGTTAAGAAGGGGGCTTTGGCTTTCAATCAGTTTCTCTTTTGGAATGATTTTTGTGATTAGAAGAGATTTGCATAAGTGGAAATTATAAATTGCCACTTAAGATGATAAGCTATTGGTTATTCATAATTAATATGTAGTCATTTGTAATTAATGGTGCAATGTAATTAATATGTAATTAATGCACAATGACTACTATATATTCATCTATGGTGCGACTGTGTCACTCTTCATGACTGATCCTACTGTTTAGTTGATAGCTGAAAGTGGCCAGGCAGAACAAAAGATTGTACCAGCTTCCTACTAAGTAGGGAGAAAGGAAAAAGTTGGGAACTCGCTGTTATACTGCCTGCCAAGCTCCCCCATGCACACGGTCGCCACTGACCTGAAACTGAGTTGCTTTGTGAGCATGTGCGAAACCCTGGTTACTTCTCTGACGGCAGTTGTCTGGGAACCAATCAGAAACATCCACTTCTAACGTTTGGCCTCCATGTTAGGAAACCTTAACTTTAATGGCATAGCGAATGTGTAATTTAACTAAATGGATGTTTCTTCATAAATGTAAATAGGTCGAGCGAGCACAAGTAGTTTCTTTTTTCTCTTCCTCTCTTTGGAACAGCGGCCCCGTAAGCCCGGCTAGCGTTTTTGCAAGGGGCATTCTGGTTAACGAAATCTTGTCTCTGTTTACAAAGTCCTCCCCAAGTCTATCCCCTTCCCTTCTTTCTGCTTTTACTCTCAAAGTTCATGTCAGTGCCTTTTCTCTCCTATTTAAGTGCTTTTTGCACTGCATTGGTTGTCCTGTCCCAGCCTCTGCTGGATCACACTAAAATCTGTTTAGAATAAAATTAAAAACTCTAGCGTGGTCAGCAACACCCCATGCAGGCCAGCTCTTCCAATCGTTGAGCATCCTCTCTTGACTTTCGTCATTTGCCTTTAGTATCTTTAGCCCCTACTTTGAAAGCACATGCTTCTTGATGCTTCAGGACCGTAGTACATGCTTGTTCTAAATCGCTTTCTGTTGCTGTGATAAATGGCACGATCAAAACCAACCTGGGGAAGGGATGTATTTTATTTTGCATGTTACAGTCCATTATAGAGAGAAGACAAAGCAGGAACTAGAAGCAGAAACCATGGAGTGCTGCTTACTGGATTGCTCCCTCTGTTTGCTCAGCCAGCTTTTTACACAAAGCCCGGGTCCACCTGCCTCATAACATACTGCCCACAGTAGGCTGGGTTCCTCTATAACAATGCCCCACAAACAGGTCCACAAGCTAATCTGATGGACACATTCCTTAGTTAAAGTTCCCTCTTCTCAGACTGTCGAATTGTTGATAGCCTAGACGAGCCATTACAATGCTGTCTTTCCGGCTTAAAATCTCTCCAATTCCACTACCCGGCTACCTCTTACTTAGTTTTCAGATTCCAAGTTTTCAGTTACTTCATCAGGGGGATTTATCTTAATCTCTTAGCCCAGTTTACGTACTTATGGTGCACACATTTTTAAAAACCTGCTTATATATTATTCTGACCTCAATCATAGCATGTATCTGAAAGTTTTGAATGGAATGAATAACGTTTAACATTTATCTAGCCAATTATATATACATAATACCTATTGTATATATATCAATACACCATTCTCTAAAGGGATAAAGATCTATTTAAAAAATATTTGAAACTTCTAAGGTAAATAAGGCATAGAATTCTGAACACCAGTTTTGATGGGGTGGTGGTACCAGAACACAACTATAAAGAAGAGATTTAAATAGCAAGGGATACATGAGGGGAACAGTGGCTACAAATGGGGACAGTTAGAAAATTAGGACACTGTGTGCCATATTGGATACCATAAATGGAGCCCATTAGAAAATGAAGATGCTGTCTGCCATATTAGACACTCTTGGTTGGTTCCAGATTTGTCTTCCAAGCTGACCACTTTCACTCTCCTGGGCGTGGCCTCCAGTCCATAAAGTGTAGATGCTACAGTGTACAAACTCTAATCATTTCTTAGATTTTATGCTAAAGCCACTTAGCTGCCTTCATAAGCACCAGTTAGTTTGACAAGGAAAAAAATACCTGTCATGTTGGCAGAAGAGTATGATGATTTCCCCGACACAAATTCAACTTTTTTTTTTGTCATTTCAGAGAAAGCTTTCAACTTCGTAATGTGTCTTACCTTGATCGTGGGGACTAAATCTCATTTTTTTCAGCAATCATTTATAAAACAAAAATTCCAAGTGCCAGTGTGCCTTTTAACATCATCAAAGATAGTAATCTATGAGGTGGGAATCCTGTGAGACCAACACACATCACTACATTTAATTGATGTTTCTACAAGGGAGGGTGCATATCGATTAACATGGATCCATTCCCAAAGTAATCTAATTGGTTTAAGTATGGCTTCTAGCTACTTATCACAAGCTTTATCTATACTCAAAAGGGAGTAACCCAGAGATACAAAACCAATGACATCATTCTTTGCTACAGATCGTTGGTTGACACTACTTTGAGAGCTGAAGAGAGAAACCTGGAGGCTATGCAAAAGTTCAGATCTTATGGCTGGGTAGGAAGACAGCCACTTAAGTGCAGAATATGCCAGAGGCAGAAAGCTAGAAACCAACTTGAGTAAAGGCGGCACTACAGGGGTACTGCATAGGTATACATAGACACAAGAGAACACAAGGCAAGAAACAGCTAGATATAGAACGGAGCCAGGGAGATTATAGCAAGCTTTAGAGGCAACACATCTGCAAAGCCCTGGGATAAATCTGACCTGGCTAGTGGAATCGTTCTAAAACTAATTATTTCCTAATACAGCCTCTCCACTTTCCCTAAAACGATTACCTCCTCAGAGACAGGGAAGGTTTCTGTGATGATTCTAGTTTTCATGAAACTGACAAGATCAATCATCACATCACCCATGGTCTAGAATATAGACTTCCCATCCATTCATGTCCATAAGCGTTATGTTCAAGAATATTACGTGACATCAGAAAGCCAGTGTAAGGTTCTTAATGAACTACCCTGCCCATAGGCATGCCTACCAGACCATCTTTTTGTAGGAAAAGGAATTAAAGCCACTAAACTGAATCCCAAGTCAGTTACTATTTTTCCTCTTTCTTCCATGTATCTTTCTATATATATGTTATAAAAAGCTTTCCAACATATCTTCAACAATTTTAAACCAAGTGCATTCAATCTTTAGCTTATGGACTATATGCATCCAAGGATAGCTATGAATGCAGCCAACACATGCATAGATGGCAATATTGTATGGCAGTGTCAAAAGGCTGGATGCCCTGACTGTGTATCTTTGTATTCAGGTGAGTTAAACTGCTTAAAATGTGAGGGAGAAGCCCATGGGCAGTGCAGCATGTTCTGTTATGACTGTAGCACAGGCTTTATTTGCAAAGTTCTATCATATACAGTCTACTACTTATAATAGTGTGTATACAATCTACGACTTACAATTGTGTCAGGTTTGGTTTGGGGAAATGAGAGAAGCAATCATTCCATGAGACATCAGCTCATGGATGTCTTTTATCCACTCTTCCTTTTTAGCAGGATCAGAATACCATGGGCTAGCTCAGCAAGGAAAAGAAGTGTTAGTAGCTGCACAGAGTAGTGCACCCACACGATCTTAGCACTTGGAGAACTGAGGCAGTAGGATCACGATTTTGTGTCCAACTTTAGTTATCCAGTGAGACTTGATTTTTTAAAAAGAAGCTAAACTCTGAGGAGAAGAAGGGGAGATGAAGGAAGGGGGTGTAAGGGTGGGGTTGGGAGGAGGGAGGTGTGTCTTCGATCAGGATGTAAAGTGAATAAAGTTATTTAATGAAAAAGAAAAGAAGCTAACCAAACAAGTAGACACCCGGTGAAGTAATTATCTTTTGACAAACACAATAGACCTAGACTCTACTTGCAGTTCTGTGCTCACTTTCTAATTATATTGGAGAGACAAATTCAGAGTACAGTTTCTCCTAGCCTAACTGGAACAATGGCTGGTGCTTTGTGTTTAAAATTCCTTTTGCAGAAGCAGGTTGCATCAATCTGGTTTGTGTTACTATAATGAAATACCTAGGTCTGTATAACTTTATGAAGAAAGGATGCTTGTTTGGCTCACAGTTCTGGAGTTTTAAGGCTGAGCATCCCCATCTGGTATGTTTTTCTCCTGATCTATCCCAAGACACTATAGGTATCACCACAGCAAAAGACAAGAAGCACGCGTGTGTGTTTGTAGCTTTCCTGCTACTTTTTATAAAGCTGTGCATTACCAATAATCAGCCTACCATAGATGATTTTTAGCCAATGCTAATCTTAATCTCCCAAACCACACTTCTGAACATCATTGCCAGATCAAATTTCCTGTCCTGTAATACTTAACAACATAGATTAAATTCTACCACGCGAACCCTTGAGGACACATGTAAACCATAGCCAGCATATTTACCCACGTCCACAGCCTGTGGTTTGCCAAAGCATTAGACAATCTGGCTGACTTGACTGTTCCTCATACGTGTGAGTACGATGTTGACGTTTTAAACAGTAAGTTAATTTTAGTGGATTAAACACTGAATGAGGAATCCATCCATCCATATTCTTTCCAAAATAGTTCTGGTGTATTTCTATTACTGTCTTCACAAATTGCACAATTTAGCAGGTTAACACAAATTGCCTCATAGTTCTGTGCATTAGAATTTGATGTGGGTCTCACCTGAAATCATGATATTCTCTACTCTGTTCTTCTGCATCTATTTTGAGGGAGTGTCTGTTTCTTGGGCTACTCCAGCTTCTGGAGGCTTCTGTATTCCATGCTGTTGGTCTCATTCTTCCTTTGTATCATTCTGACTTCCTCTGTACTCTTCTGTTCTCACTTTTAAGGTCTGTTAAATACCCTGGGTCCAGAATTCCAGAAAGATATTTTCAGCTCAGGGCTAGCTAAAGAGAAACACATGCTTCATCTGTAGCCTCACACCTTCCTCTCAATTCCGGAAAGATGACACTTTCCAAGGTCCAAGAATTAAAACGTAGATACCACTGGGATAGAGTATTATTCCTAGTATGGCCATGTTTGAATTAAGTAGATTGATCCTGGGATCTGCGATTATAGTTCAATTGATTTTAAAACTAAACACTACTCATGATGGAATAGAGATTCCGTCGTTGAATGACTGGGGTGAAAACACACTGAAGAGTTAAAAATGAAAGAATCTGGAAGCACCCGTTACAAACTTTCTCACCACACGATGAGGTCAGGGTGGGCCAGTAGCTGTGTCTCCATTTGAGTGTGTAAAAACCCTCTCAGTGCCTAGCTAGAGGATAGGATCGAAGGAATGTCAAAATAACCTTCTCTAACAGAATCATCAGATGCTGTCTCCATCCTGTCCATGAGCATCAGGACCAGAGGGCTCAGACTACCTTCCTCTCCATCAGTCAGTGTTTACAGTTTTATTTTCTTAAACTGGGCTGACTTTAGAGATACTATAGCACTGTCCGTGAGTCTGCTTTGGTTAGATCTAGAGAAATTCATTATTGAACTTTCCCCTATAACTTGACTTCCTTTAGAATGATCTCATACTGTCTACATTTTAATTCTACTCCATCTGCAGGACAAACTGGCAGTCTCACCCCCTCCCAATACTGAAGGGTGATCTTTCAAAAGCTATTATCTCTAGAACTTACATCTGACATCTTGACTCCTAACCTCTGAGTGTCAGAGTCCCTAGCGAAGAGCTGAAGATGGACATATATAATTTCACATTTTGCAGCAGGACAGCTTTTATCCTAGGAATTGGAAACCTATTGAAACTAATGAAAATGTATATTAAATTGATTTTTACATAATAGAATGACATTTTGAAGTAGCTAATGTATCCCAAGTGTTTTAGTTAAACTAAAAATAAGGGAAGGCGACTTCTTCCTGAACCTAGGGGAGATTCTCAGTGAGGGATATTGTAATTTATCTGCTAACTTATTTGCCTTCCCTGTAAGTTCAAATCCAGTTAACATTTTACTCTGAGGGCATATGTACAGGCACACAGTTTTTATCAACAGTTTAAGGATACTCGGTGGATAAGCAATCCTGTTTACTCCCCTACGGCACTCAGTTGACACTGCCAGTTTCTTTTAGCTCAGTGGTTCTCAACCTGTGGGTTGTGACCCCTTTTGGGGGTCAAATGACCCTTTCACAGGGGTTGCCTGAGACCCTCAGAAAACACAGAGATTGGCATTATGGTTTAATGCCATAATAGCAAAATAAAATCACAGCTATTTAGGATTATTTTCATTGCTATTTTATTTTTAAATGATTTTATTTAATTTGTTAAAGGGTCACAGCATTGGGGGGGATGAGAACCACTTCTTTAGTTTGTTTTTCTTTCTAAATTATACTGTTAGTAGTTCCTGGAAAGAAGGTGAAACCACACTCCTTTTAAACAGCCCAATAATGCAACAAAAATGCGTTATTACCTAGCTGCCATGCTCCATGTGACGTGTGAATTTTTGTTTGCAGATGAGTTCATGGTACCTTCTTCCATCATGCTAGGCATCATGCTAGGCTCTACCAAGTCTCATCAGTGCTACAAAACTAGCAAACTGCTTCTATGCTGTTCTTTTGGAAACTGTTGTGTACTAAACACCTGTTCTAGATTCACTCTTAGATTGTTCCCAGAACAGGTTAGTGGGGACAGATGCTTATGACATTCATGACACACACAACTCAGCATGCAATCGGTGGCTTTGAGCAGAAGGAATTTCTTCTCACCCGCCTTGGAGAGAGAAGCCTGAAGTTAAGTTGCTGGCAGAGATGCTGCCCCCCTCCAAAGCTCTGCCAGAGACTGTTCTTTGTCTCTCCCTGCTTTCAGTGCCCCCGACCTGTTGGTCTTTGACTCTGTGGTCCTTCACAAACACACTAGGCCCTCTTGATTTCTGAGCTCTCCCGCTAGCCCCTGCTTACAGTTCATATTTCAGAAACATGGACTGCAAGTGAACAGACTTCATAAACTTAAGACTTTTAAAATACTTAATTTTTAAACGAAATACAAATGGCTGATATTTACTGAGCACATCCGTGTGTCGGAACTCACTGCAGCTGAGTGTGAAGACCTAAAATGATAATAAGAACATTATTCTTATTAGGAACGCAGCATAGTAGCTAGCACATCTCCTTGGTTACTGTCTCTTTATTGAACACTGTAGTTGCTTTGTTACACGTGAGCGGGGAAACTCAGAGCCCCTTCGGTGGATTAAGGGCTCGGTTTGTGTGATTCTACAATAATGTCTTGTCTCATTATGAAAAGTCAATGCGATAGATTCCCAAACCTGTTTATGCTAAATATCTTTATTACTATAATTGATATAATTTAAGAACTTTTATGTAGGATGACTAATGGGATCTAATTCAAAATTAGATCTTTGTTATTTCGATGTTAAGTAAATTACAAGCTTTAAAGTGCTTGAGGCTTAAAGTGTGCCTTCCAAATCTTGTCAAATTATTGTAATAGACTAGAAAACATATAAAATTGTAGAAGCACTCTTTACTCACATTGGGCTTTTTTGTCCCTATTCCACTTTATAGAGATGAAAAGTGGAAATTAAAGGTGGTAAACATTTTTTTATTTTATTTTTTACTTATTTACTTTACATCCCACTCACTGCACCCATCCTGGTCACCCCCTCCCATAACCCTCTCCCACCTTCTCCTCTGAGTGGGTGGGGGTCCCCCTGGGTATTTCCCCTACCTGACACTTCAAGTCTCTGTGAGGCTAGGTGCTTCCTCTCCTACTGAGGCCAGACAAGGCTTCCCAGCTAGAAGAATGTATCCCACGTACAGGCAGCAGTTTTTGGGACAGCCCCCATTCCAGTTGTTTGGGACCCACATGAGGGGCAAGCTACACATCTGCTACATAGGAGCAGGAAGGCCTAGGTCCAGCCCATATGTGCTCTTTGGTTGGTGATTCATCTCTGAGAGCCTCAGGAGTCCGGGTTAGGCCACTCTGTTGGTCTTCCTGTGGAGTTCCTATCCCCTTGGGGCCCACAATCCTTCCTCCTGTTCTATGAGAGTAAGTTGGTAAATTTTGAATGTGGTTTATAAATGAAAGAAAATCTTGAACTCTAGTGTGTATCCATATAGAGAAAAGTTACAGTTATGGGTTTTTGGCAATAAATAAAGCAAAATTCAGAAGTGTCTTTTCTATTTTACTTTGCTGTATGTGAGTTGTGTTGGCTAAGTGATGATTGGTTTTCACTGCATCCACAAGAAGTTTGCACTGTTAATTGGATTTTATTTCTACGACAGTTGTGGTTTGATTTTGTGTTTCATCACTTTAAAAATGTAATAGACTTTAACTGATTGTTTTGGAAAGAGCTACCAGCAGACAAGTGTTTATAGAAAATGAAAGGTCAATAGAATGTGTATTTGAAATCAAGGCCTGGCATTGAAGTAGATGTGGTTGGAAAAGACCAGAGAAATACAAATTATTAAAGACTACATTTTATAAGTAGAATAAAGGATGTAAAAGGAATATGATTGGTCTATCCGCATCTAGCAGGAGTTAAGGAGCAAATTGGGGATGAATAGGATCAACATACATCCTATGAAATTCTCAAAGACTGAATATTATATTAAAATATTAAAAGGGAACGTGTCCCTTTTAACTACTTCGCCTGTTCTCAGCAGCCATTTATCACCTGTAGCACTTTCTCTCTTGCTGAAAGGCTGTGGAATTTCCTCTGTCCATCCCAGCATGCCAACTGGTATTGGTATTGGGCAAGTCTTGCCAATCAGCCATATTGTTGAGATTTCAGGGTCAATGTCTAGCAGCAGGTGATCTGGGCCTCTGGCTTAGAGTCTTTTTACACTTCTGCAAGTTCCCCCGAGCTTTAGGTGTAGGGCTGAGTTGCATGTGTCTCAGTTGGAGACATTCATAGTCTCCATATGAATATGGAAATGCTCCATAGTCACCAAGTATGAATTTTGGTCAATGGTGGATCTCTGAAATAGGCTCTGTGTATCAAAAAGAAGTGTTTTTGATAAGGGAGGTGTAATTCTAAGTGGTCAGTCCTGACAACATATACAGATAAGTAACACCGAATGATCACAGTAGGGTGTGTGTGTGTGTGTGTGTGTGTGTGTGTGTGTGTGTTGGGTAGTATAAATATCCAACAGTAATAATTAAAGAAAAACTCATGAATCTGGTTGGGGGACATGGTAAGAGTGGGAAGGTGGGAGTCATATAAATACAATATGTATGAAGTTCTCAAAAACCAAATTTCTCAAAAAGGCGCATGCCTTTAATCCCAGCACTTGGAAGGCAGAGGCAGGTGGATTTCTGAGTTTGAGGCCAGCCTGGTCTGCAGAGTGAGCTCCAGGACAGCCAGGGCTACAACAGAGAAACCCTGTCTCAAAAAACCAAAAAAAAAAAGAAAGAAAGAAAGAAAGAGAAAAAACAAAAGGTAAAAGGAAGCTTTGTGTGTGTGGGCCACTGGGATCAGACATTTCAAAGAGTCTTGAAATCTCGAAGACTGCCCCCACTGACACATCTCTTCCAACAAGGCCATGCCTCCTCGTCCTTCCTAAACAATTTCACCATCTGGGGACCAAGTATTCTGACACATGAGCCTATGGGTGCCATTGCTATCCAAACCACCACAGAGGTCATGGGGGAAATATCAGGTAAGATTTCATTTTTTAGACCTTGAAGTATCCTGAGTTCTGGTTTATGACTCGTCTTAGCGTGTTAGCATGAGTCATAGGGTGTTAATAGAATAAGAGAAGAAAATAAATTTTGATACCTAAAAATATTCTAACTATACATTAATAATGAAAAGAATGTATTTAGTTTGGCTAAGCAACCAAAAAAGTGCAATAATCTCCAGATATCCCAAGGATCTGAATAATGAAGTAGGGAACCAATTTGTCAGTTTGCTATGGTTTCACATATGAAGGAAATGAGCATTGAAAACTCTTGTTTTCAGGTAAGAGCAGTCAAGCAGAGGAGAGGAGACTCTCACCTTATTCATGATTTTGTTTTATTCAGATGAAGGCAATGCACGTCAGGTAAAGACCAAACAAGGGCTTTGGCCAATTCCATGTGTATTATAATACTATATGTAAGGAAAACTAGCATTTCTTTCTTTCTTTTCTTTTCTTTTCTTTTTTAAAAAGAAAGGTCCACAGAAGCACGGGTTACAAGCATCTTTGGAAGGGTTGATGTCTCATGAGATGCTTGAAGTTTGGAGCACCAAACATTGGCTTTCAGTGTGGCTGGGCACTTTGTCCTCTCTGGCTTAGGTTAAAATGTGGCTCTCCTCATTGTAAAGGAGGAAGTATATGTGGCTGTTGCTGTGACCGGCATGTTTGTGAACTCTCTAAATTCATGTGTTGAAATTCTATTCTCCAAAACAATATCAGGATGTGGGTTGGTCACAGAATGGGAACAGTTGCCTTAAAAAAGAGGCTCGAGGGTGACTGTTTGCTCTTTTAGTCATGTGAGCATGTAGAGAAGGTGCCATGTTTCAGTCAGGCAGACAGTGAGCCCTCACCAGGCACTGAATCAAATGGTGTCTTATGCATGGGCATCCTATTCTTAAAAGAATGTAAAAAATACAGTTCAATTACTTAAAAGATTCTGGTGTGTGTGTGTGTGTGTATGTGTGTGTGTGTGTGCATATGAGTGTTTGTGTGACTGTGAATGTATGTGTATATGCGTCTGTGTGTGTGTGTGTATGTGTGTGTGTGTGAGTGTGCATATATTTGTGTGTCTATGAGTGTGTGTGTGCGTGTGTGTGTGTGCATTTTGTTATTGCAGCTTAAATGGACTGAGATTAGCATTTATCTCTTCTCCAGTTCTCTACAACTTCCTCTGCTTCTCCCAGCACTGTAATTACTTGTGTCTCTCCTAATACCCCATCCTATCTCATGCTGTGAGTTTTTAGCATGAGATCTTTACTGATGTGGCCATTCACCCTACCCCCAGGGGCAGGTATAGTACAAAACTCTATAACTGAAGTTCTACAAGTGATACATTAAGGTAATTCTTAGAGCTATATTACTTTCCTCAAGCTCTTGGGCCCCTATGCACCAGATGGACAAGAGCTTCCTTCTCTACTTCGAGGGATGTTGGAGATAAATATTCCACATGGGAACTTGGATGTTAAGTATACACTTTTGACACTAGAGCTTGCTGTGCCATTACGACAGTGTCTACATCATGGGAGCATCATGAAGTTAAGTACAACTCAAATGATGCACTTAGCACTCTGGCTGGGTTGGAGCAGCTGCTCATTAATTGTTCAGTATTATATATTGTCATTACATGAAAGCCATCTTCAAATTAACAAACATAATCAAGACACTTGTCTAATTCTCAACTCCTGCTCTTTCTGGATGTGAACAGAAGCTTCTCTGCTGAATAAGGCAGTGGTATATGACTATAGCAGGATGTCCTGAGGAGTCATTTTATCACTACTTTTTTTTTTTTTTAAGACCAGTAGTCTCTGGGTTATGTAGTCTCTAGTTCTTGGTCATCTAAGTAATGCCAGGTATTGGTTCCATCTCACAGAGTGGGCCTCAGGTCAAATTAGACGTTGGTGGTTACTCCCACACTGTGCCACCACTGCCCTAGCATATTTGCAAGCAGGACACCATTGTAGACCAACATGTTTGTGGCTGGGTTGGTGTCCACATTTTCTTTTAGGTAGCCTGCAGAGCACCTTCCTGTGTCAAAGACACTAGGACATAAGAGTGAAGGCTCCAGGTAGGCACCAGCTCCACGTCTCCATGTTCAATGAGTGGTGTGTGTTGCCTTCGACAATGGGGCCTTACTGTCAGTTCATGGAGAGCAAATGATTGTTTGGCAACAGTCTGGTTTGTTTGAAGATTTCCACAGGACCCCATTGGATAACAACTCAGTTGCATGTAACTCAGTCTTGGTACTGAAAGCTTTGGTGGCAAGCAGTGGCCAGATGAGACCTACTTCCTCTGCCGTATTATCTGGAGACTTCTTCAGGATTGCTTTCATTTATTTCTGGAGGTTTCTACTGCACCAGGTTTCCATACCATCTCTCAAATGCCTCTGAATTCCAGTTGTCTCTCTTCGGATTTCCTCATTCATCTCTCTCTCCCCTACTCTGTCCCCATCTGATCTTTCCTCCAGCCCACTCATACCATATGTCCACCCCTAGTCTCCATCCCAACGAGATCCATGTGACTCTCTTTTAGTCTCTTTCTCTGTACCTAACTTCTCTGGGTCTAAGTAGCTTGTTATCATTTATGTAATGGCTACTATCCACATATGAGGGAAGCTTTCTTCGGCAGGTGAAAACAAATACAGGGTCACACAGGCAGATATTATGTGCACATGTGCGCACACACACACACACACACAGAGAGAGAGAGAGAGAGAGAGAGAGAGAGAGAGAGAGAAGAGGGGGTGGAGGGAACTTGGAACACACAGATCTAAATGGGATGCCAGCTCAGGGAAACCCAGGATAGAGGAGGTGGAGAGAGTAAAAGAGCCAGAGGGGATGGCAGGCACCAGGAGGACAGTCCCTTTACATCAACTGAGCAAGCCTTATACGAACTCACAGAGACTGAAACAGCAAGCACGGGCCTGTAAGGGTCTGTGCCAGATCCTCTCAGTTTGGATGATAGCTTTCAGTGTAGCATTTTCATGGGACTCCCGCGTGTGTGGACGAGGGGGTCTGACTCTTATGCATTCTTTTGGGCTCCTTTCCATCTATTTTTGCCTTGACCAACTTTGATATGATTTTTTTTTGGTTTTATCTTTTACTTTGTCATGTTTTGTTGTTATCTCTTAGAAGCCTATTCTTTTCTATTAAGAGATGGAAAGGGAGTGGATCTGAGTGGGAGGGGAGGTGGGAGGAACCAGAAGGAGAAGAGGGAGGGGTAACTATAACCAGAATATATTGTATGAGAAAAGAATCTATTTTTCAATAAAATGAAAAACAAAACAGTGAAAGCCAACAGAAATGATAATATTCAGCATGATAGGTACAGATACTTCAGATGGGTATGAATGCTGCTCTATATGGGCAGAATCATTGCCTATTATACTTGAAAGTACCCGTCCCTGTATATTCTATGGAACTGGAGGAATGTGTCTTAAAATTTACCTGAAGATCAGATGTGCACTCACTAAGGTCCAAACCAACCACCAACTCTAAAAATGAAGTAGAAAGACTTTGTATGTAGACTGGATTCATGCTAAGTAATTGCCATTTTCAATACTTACCAGTTCTGTGACAAAATTTCATTCACTTAGTATCATTCCCTCTTGGTATTTATGTGCTTATCTGTGTTCATGCAGATTATCGGATATTAAGCTCTAATGGTAAGATCAGAGGCTTATGTGATAATGTAAAAATAGAAACACACTTCGAGTGCTCTTTGGTTACTCTTCAAAGATTTTCATAGAGGAAAATAATTATTTATAACTCAGAATATTCACTGCTACTCCCAAACAATGAGGCAGAGAACGTGATAGACTCTTAAATTGAATCTTGGCAAATACATTTCTGAAGAATTTCTGTGTTATGTCCACTCAACCACATACAATTAATAACATTTATTAGGAAGTATTAATTAAGTATTTCACAAATACTTATTTGATACAGATAATTTCTGACAAGTTCATCCTGATATATGCTATGATAAAATCTGGGGGCATGGCTGTTGGTAGGTTGCTCATATTCCAGTAGATGGTCATTAGTGTATGGACAGTACTAATTAGACTCAGTTATTAATTATAACGAAAACAACAAAAGGGCCCTAAAGTTGGGAGGGAGGAGGGGTGTGGGTCACAAGGCAGAGTTGGAGAAGCTAAGGCAGGGAAGACCGGATATGATCATTACTCATAGGATAAACACTTGAAACCGTCAGAGAATAAAAAGTATGATTTAAAGAATTGTTTGATTTAGCTCATGACCCACATTGCCACCTAAACATTTGTGTTTAAATGAAAATGTACTCCTTCCTCCAAATAATTCATTTTATGGAACTTTGGGGACAGAGCATGTTTAGATTAAACTATGACAACACAGAGATAGAGTTCCTAGTTGTTGATTGACACGGATGGCCATTATTTGAAACAAATGTATTCAGTCTGAGTTACATAATCTTTAGAGGTAGAAGTTCTAACCCTGTGGGACACATATGAGGGACACATTTCTGTAAATGTGACAGTTTCTCCATATCTAAGCTGGCCAGAAATACACTCATTGCACTGGAGGAGACGCTTTCCCATTGATGGGAGTTCTTGGTAAGCCAGTCAGCCACTCAGTGAGCAAGGAAGCCCCACCCCACGTCTGGAGGACAATTCGATGTAGCTGCTGAGCTTTTGACACTTTCTGGTGCCAAAGCTGGGGAATGACTGGAACATTTGCGACTCATCTACCAGATTTTTGTTTTGTTCTGGTTTTGTCTTTCAGTAACACAGCATGGCACCCCTATGTGGTTACCACGTCACCAAGTTTGAAAAGAGGGACATCTGGTGGACGAAAAAGGGAAAGGCGCTTTCAGATTTCAGATTCTAATTTTAAATATGTTTTTAGCATACCAGTTAGTTTTTCTAGGGAAAAAGAATATCTATCAGTAGGCGAAGCTGTGTGACTGAAAATGGGCAATTTATTCACGATCATCGGGTTTGATAGAACAATTGTCCCACCGTTCCATCTGCCCCTTTCACATACAATTAATGAGTGTTCTAATCTCTGAAGACAAAGTTAGCTTTTTCTTATAGAGCATAGGCATACATCTTTCTCTGTTACTAGTTAATATGTGTTTTCTTCAGTTAAGCCATTCAGCAGAGCACAACCAACCGAAGGCATCAGTCACCTGAAGGGTAACAAGGATGGCTTTATTTGGTCTTTACTAGAATATTCATTTTCTTCCTGTCCTCATTTGAATCTGATTCACAGAATATAGTGACACGGAAAAGAACCAATTTTGTATTTATTTCCTGATTTATTAGCAGTCACTTAGACCCAGTTTGGCAGGCATAATAAAGCCGAATCCAACCCTACTAAGGTAATGACCTAACTCAAAAGTGGTGCTTTCCCAGAATCACTGTCTATACCCAAGCCACTGGCATTTCATTCTGTCTGTTCCATACAGCATATTACAGGTATTTAAATACGTGGCAAAGAAAGCCCTTAACCCATCTTAGTTGGGGGTAATTTTCCTCCTCCTTGTCAACTGAGAGGTGTGTCTGTGCTTCTCTACTTTTTTGGAGGAACAAAAGTTAATTTATCCCTCTCTCCCGTGCAATGACCCAGTGCCAGGCCCCTATGATACAAAGACATCTGTAAGGCCCCTTCCTCCACTCTACCAGCCTTTAAGAACCCAGATGCTCTTTCTACATTGCTCTTCACAAATACAACCTAAAATACAACCTAAATGCAAATGTTATTGATGCGTGAATAAATTAAAAGCCGAGAAGTTTACTGAGCCCCTTTAAAAGTATTTTTACTTCATCTCAGTTTCTCTTTACTTGAGTCATATTTATAATATGCATATTTATGAAATTTATAATTTCATAAATTGTAGACATTTGTTAGTGGGATATTTAATCTTGGTTGTCATCTTAACTGGATCATAAGTCACTTCTGGGTGGGTCTGTAAGGGCATTCTTTGGAAAGATTAACTGAGAGGAGATGACTCTGTCCTAGCTGGGTGGCACCTTCCTGTGGCCCATTTGTGAGGATGGCCAAGAAAAGCTGTTGGCCTTTTGACTGCAAGCCTTTGCCCCTGTTGGTGAGTGCATCCACTACTTTGTTCAGCTGTTGCTATCCTTCATTGGCATCAGAGCCCAGCTTCTGATTAGACCAGTCTCTCTCTAGAAATCCTTCAGGCCTCCAGCACAAGCTTGGGGTGGCTGAGACATCCAGCCTCATGGACTGAGTAACCACCCAGTTCTCAGACTCTCCAGTGGGAAGGCAGCCATTGTTGGACCATATAGGATAAGCCAATCTGATAAGACCACTTTCATTACTTATTCTACTGGTTTTGTTTCTCTACAGCCTGAGTAATACAGTTGCAAACACTACATTAAATTATTACTCTAAGTACTTTATGAATATGAATATGAATTTGGTTCAGTTCTTATGATCATACCATGAGGTAAGCTTTTGAGGGGAAAAAGAAAGGAGGTCAACTTGGGCAATTTGTCCAAGATGGCAGGGCTGATTAAAGGCTAAGGCAAGATTCGAACCCAATTAGTTTCTGGTTCCAGAGATTTCGTTTGAACTGCATTTATCTTGATCATAGCAAAGAACCTCTGAGACATCCAAGACACAAGTAATAGTGAAAATGAAGATGGATGTTGCAGTGAGGTAGCAGAAGATGAGAGAACAGTCTACATGACAAACTAGGAGGGGCATACCAGAGATGGGTCTAAAGTCATGTGCAGAAAGCAAAAGCTGCATTAGTACAAACTGTGCAGCCTTGGAAGCAGTCTGAGTCTTTCCCCACCTCGTTACTTAATGGACGCAGAGCATCAGACAGTATTTTTAACTGTTATGTTAATCCATTCGCTCACTTTTCTTTCTCTGCTTGTGTGCATTTGTGTGCACATGCACACGTGTGTAGGCTTCATGTGTACAATGTGTGCACATGTTTGTGGAGGCATTGGGCTAATGTTGGGTGTCGTCCTCAATTGATTCTCACCTTGCTTACAAAGGCAGCAACCCTCACTGCATCTTGAGTTCACTATTTGACCTAGATTGGCTAGCCTGCCAGTCTCCAGGGATCTACCTGTCTCTGCCTCTTCAGAACTGTGATTACAGGTGCATAATACCTTGTCTGGCCTTTACTTGGATGCTGGGGGTTCAAACTCAGGTCCAATGCTTGTGTGTCAGGTACTTTATAGACTGAGGTCTCTCTCTAATCTATTTCCTTGCATCCTAATTCCTGAAGAGAGATGCTATGTGAACCTTTTCTTTCTTTTTTCTTTTTTAAAAATTTTATTGGTTATTTTATTTATTTACATTTCAAATGTTATCCTCCCTCCCAGTTAAACCCCCTAGCCCCTCCCCTATCTTCCCTGCTTCTATGAGGGTGCTCCCCTACCCACCCACCCCCTCCCACCTCAGCACCCTATCATTCCACTATGCTGGGTCATCTAGCCTCTACAGGACCAAGGGGCTCCCCTCCCATTGATGCCAGATAAGATAATCATCTGCTACATATGCAGCTGGAGCCATTGGTCCCTCCATGTGTACTCTTGGTTGGTGGTTTAGTCCCTGGGGGCTTTGGGGGTCTGGCTGGTTTGTAGAGACAGTATCCAGTAGATAGGCACAGCCCTAGGTTGAGGGATGGGGCCACACACCCATCTCAAAAATATTAACACAGAATTGTTCCCATCTAAAGGAAATGCAGAGACAAAGAGTAGAGCAGAGACTAAAGGAAAGACCATCTAGAGACTGTCCCAGCAAGGGATCCATTCTATCTGCAGACACCAAACCTAGACATTATTATAGATGCCAAGAGTGCTTCCTGACAGGAGCCTGGTATAGCTGTCTCCTGAGAGGCTGTGCCAGAGCCTGACAAATACAGAGGAGGATGCACATAGTTCACCGTCGGACTGAGCATGGGGACCCCAATAGAGGAGTTAGGGGAAGGACTGAAAGAGCTGAAGAGGTTAGCAAACCCATAGGAAGAACTGTTTTGGTTTTGTAAAGATTAAAAAATTAATATGTATAAATTATTTGGGGGAAGGATAGCTAGTCCACAATACGCTCTAATATTGTTTAATATTAATATTAGCTAATATTATTTTATGTGTTAAAGACACTCTAATTATAAAATGATCCACTATTTTCTGTTTCCTTGAAATGCCCAAACATGCCTAGCCTATTATGATTGTGAAGAACATTAATTTTAATTTTTGAAATGCATCTTTATACCAGGGATGTTGTAGTGTCAAGATGGGCATCTATCATGTTTCCTTAGTCTAGTAGGTGGTGTTAACCTAAGTTGTCCATTCAAGGAAGTGCACTCATAGTCACATATTGTCAATATTCTGACTAGCTAAGAAGCTCTGCATTAACCACCGCACATTTTCAAAAAGGAAGATTCTCTGGCCAAAACTGAGAGCAGTCCTGATCTATGGGCATAAACATAAATATATGGAAGGCTATTTGACAACATGTCAGTTTAATAAAATATAATAATGGTTGATTCTCCCTATGACCTATCTCCTCCAAAGTTCTGGGCTTTGACTGTGTTAACAGTGTCAGGCATGAATTCCATACTGTGGACAAAGCTGAAGAGGGGGAAGGAAGAATGTAAGAGCCAAGGGATAGGAAGAGCATCCTGAAATGCTGTGTTCGGGACATAACATGGCTATTGCAACAATGAACTCATAACAGCTGCAGCTACCTGCATGTGACCCGCACAGAATCAAGTCTGTCAAAATTTCAGCATGAATCGGGGAGGAGCTCACAAAGTCCTGCTCCTAGCGAAGGAGCTATTGGAAATTGATGGTGGCTGGGGGAGGGATACTCATTTTGAAGTAAGACTATGGCCACTGGTAGATTGACCATGTTCTGTTGGATAGCCCTATGTCCATGTGGATAACAGTAATGCCAACTGGACACACACGCACACACACTCACACACACTCACACACACTCACACACTCACATACACTCTCACACACACTCACACACACACTCACATAACACACACTCACACACTCACACACACACACACACTCACACACACACTCACACACATTCACACACACACTCACACACTCATACTCACACACACTCACACACACTCACACACTCATACTCACACACACTCACACACACACTCACACACACTCACTCACACACACTCACACACACTCACTCACACACACTCTCACACACACTCACACACTCACACACACTCATACACACTCATACTCATACACATACACTCACACATACTCTCACACACACACACTCACACACACACACACATACTCTCACACACACACAGAGTTGAAAGGAGAAAAGAGAACGTGTTAGGAATGGAGGGAGAATGGACATAGAATGATCATAATATAATATTGTAGACTTGTATGAATTTCTCAAAGAATAAAAATCATTTTAGAAAGCACATCTAGGGGTTAATCAAAGCAATTTAATAATTATATGCAGAATAAAGGATGTGATGGTTTGTATATGCTCGGCCCAGGAAGTAGCACTATTAGAAGGTCTGGCCCTGTTAGAGTAGGTGTGGCCTTGTTGGAGTAGGTGTGTCACTGTGGGTGTGGGCTTTAAGACCCTCATCTTAGCTGCCTGGAAGCCAGTCTTCTACTAGCAGCCTTCAGATGAAGATGTAGGACTCTCAGCTCCTCCTGCACCATGCTTGCCTGGATGCTGCCATGCTCCCACCTTGATGATAATGGCCTGAACCTCTGAACCTGTAAGCCAGCCCCAATTAAATGTTGTCCTTTATAAGACTTGCCTTGGTCATGGTGTCTGATCACAGCAGTAAAACCCTAACTAAGGCAGAGGACAAGAAAGCTAATGGAGAGATTAAATACTTCAGTATACTAATACTAACTAAAATTTCAATCTGTTCACTTTGTCTGAATCAGTTTTTCATGTATTTTGCTTCTGGTTGCCAATTTTCAGTGTTCTTGTATTGAGAATGCTTCAAAACGTGTTGTACCAAGTCCTGGGATAGAAAAATAGAATATATTCAAAGGTGGACAAGCCATGTATGTGTGAAGCCTGGGGAGGGGAATAGACAGGAAGGGTATGCCTGAGGTGGAAGTCACATAATCTGACTGGAGGCCCTAAAAATTCTTCCAGCCTAAGTCCAACGCCACTCGGAAAATGGGAGGGGTAGGACCCAGTAAGAGGCTTGAAAAATTAATCAGGCATCAAAATGAGTAGCCAGATGTAGAACAAACCAATCATCTAAATTATCCGCTTAGCAAAAGCTAAATAAGAAACAATAAGAACTCAATATCCTATAGATGATCTGTGGAGAACAGAATCATGAAGAAAGATTATCAAAGTGAAACTACATGGGAGAAAATAGACATTAGCAGTGTACTCAGGCTGGGGGTGCCATGTGGCTGATAAGAGTGCTTATCAAGCATGTGTGGGGCCTTGGGCTCAATCCCCAACACTCTTAAAAGTATATTAAAAAGTGGCATCATTACCTGTGACCATAAGCAAATGTCTTCATTGCTTGCACAGTGTTATTCTAAGTACTAGGTACTCAGCGAGTGGCAACAGGGCCCCCTCTCAAGAGAGACCGATTCTGCACTGAAGTTAAGGTTCGGGATTCTTTTCTGAAGTGTAAATCAGCCCCAGATGAGTCAGGAGCACAGGAAAATACAGAAGCAGCAGTGTGAGCAGGGTACAGCGGGGATACAGGGAAGACTGGGAAGACACGTGATGGCGGTTTAAGCATGTGCCATGTAACAAGCTGGCTATGTGACATTGTACAAGTCACCTTGTCTATCTGGGCCTCTGCGCTGTTTTCACACAAAGCACAGACGGAATTTAGAATTTTACATTTCTTCCTACTGCATGCTCTTTATAGTTTTATGACATTTTTGTGCAACATGTGAAATGCAGGGCAGGGCTACAGCCGGATGCTGGCGTGTGTATGTACTTTATGATAAATGGATGGCATCTTGAGGCATTCTGAAGAAGTTCTGTCATCATGATAAATTATCTTAGTTCTCCCTGCGTGTACCCGATAATGCTCACAACAACCATTCGGATGCTAAAGGCTTTTCCTATTTATTCCTTTCTGCAACTCTCTGGGGTGAGTGTTACGACCTTCATTCTGTAGAGAAGAAAACAGGAACACAGCGGAGATTATTAATAACGAGAGTAATAAGTATCTGTGCTACTAGCTACAATCGCTATGCTAATGTTTTTCATATATTAACTCCCTCGACCCTCGCGCTCACCCTATGAGAAAAGCTTTGCTCTAACTGCCAGACTCACCGCCGAAACAGTGATTAGATGCCACCATGCACGCTCCTGCTATCATGTGGTGAGACTAGACAAGCAAAGCTCCAACATAAACCATGCACCCACAGATTCTAACTCTTAGCCACTGGACATTCTGGTTATGCATCTAAACAGAAGGAAACGAAGAACAGATAAATAGATTTGGCTCCAAAGCGTTGGCTTTCAGACCACTTTCCCAACCAGATGCCTCGGATTGCCGGTGGCTCTGTCTGTCCCATGGCTTTTTACTCGGCCTTTATCTGTGAAACAGTGCCCTGGATTTAAGTCAGTTTAGCTTTGTCTTTTTGTGACAAGGTCTCACACTGTAATCTGGGCTTGGCTGGAGCCCACAGTGTAGCCTTCAAACTCAAGATAGAGTCCTCTTGCTTCAGCCACCCATGTGCAGGGATTATAGGCAGGAGATACTATACCAAATGCTGAAGCTTTTATGCTCACTCCAGTAGCTCACCGCTTTCTGTGTCATGTTTGACCTCACTGTTTCTAAGCTTTCATAGGCAGCTCAGACACAGACTGGCTAACAGTCCCATGGTATATGGCTACACACCAATAAGAAATGGAAAATGTATTCAAATGCATTTATGAAAATATGTTCTATGTATTAACTTATGGGACAGATAGGAGGCATAAGTTAAGTGATGGGATATTTCTGCCCTTCATTTTATAAATGCCATAAAATTACATATTTTAGGTATATAGTTATTCTTTGGCATCCATAGGGGTTGGTCCCAGGATCTTCTATGAACATCAATATCTGAAATGCTCAAGTTTAGTTGTTCACACAAAAGTGGGGAGTGCTTGCATGTACCCACTGCAGCTCCTGCCGTCCACTTTAAATCGTGGATATTTTTACAATAATTGACAAAATAGTAACATTTTGTAATTAGTTGAAAAGTTGTATTAGGGAATAATGACAAGAAAAATGTCTGTTCATGTACAGTATAGACATAAATTCAACTTTCTGAATCTTTTTATTCATTGACTGTTTAAAATATGAATGCAAGAATCATGAATGCAAAGGGATGACTATACATAATCTATATGATCACGTACAATGCATATATTGACCCGTCAGTAAATCTCTAAGAATCCAGTAGTTAAAGCACCACAGTTGTTATCAGAGTTAGAATGGAGTTCCATTAAGCCTCGACTTGAACATCTGACTCTTTCCTTTTCCTTTGTACAGGTGCATATGTTAAAAGGAACACCCTTTCAAAGCCACCAGGAATAGAATGACTCTTCTTTCCCTTCCAGTCCCATCATCACATGGAGGTCTACATGTTGGCATTTAAAGTGCTTTGGAGGCATCTACGTTCACTTTCTGTGTGACACTGAGCAATACGAAGGATGGACCAATGGGGCAACATTTCTATTAGACGATTGCAGAGCAACATCCTGTCAACATCATATAATTTGACAAGGTTCAACTATCACAGACATATTAATAATTCAGTATGTGTATGGTAGTCACCCATGCATGATCCTTTTCCACCTTTGTATCTGGAATCAGACACGCCTTCAATAGACCCTCACAGTTGTCAATGTCCGGAGAGGTGCAGGTTCAATGCAATATAAGCAGACATTGCATTCCATTGAAAGGCTTGCTAGCTCTTCTTTTATTTAGATTTATTCTTTGACCTACTCTGATACCTACTGACCAATGATTTTATTTTCTATTTCCTTGTATGGGGCAAATAAAAGTTGACACTGTATTTTGGCCCCAGAGAGCAGAGCTTGCCTCTGATTCCATTGTGTCTGCATCTGAGCTCCGTGACTGGCCTTTACTAATCTTGTCTAACCAGTCACATTATTTAACTTTTAGGCCTTCAGTTTTCTCATTTCTAAAATGAGGATGATGAGATTGTGCCTATGTAAATGATTTATGTGCTATAGGGTAAGGACTGTGTTTGTAACATTCTAAACATAGTCTGTGCTACATAAGCAGTGCTTGCTTTGACTTCCCAATTGTTGTAAACTAGAATGTCTTCCCAAGCTGGTAACAGAAAATACAAGACTTAAGGTGAGGCTCTGTATAGACTGACCTGTGCATGTTCTGGCTGCCAAGTTTCAAATCCCACTGCCTTTTAAGAGTTCCGTGAATCCAGGCAACATACAGGTGCTGTTGGACTGACCTTTGGGTGGGGAAATATGGGCTAAGAGGATCCTTCTATCAATTATAATAAGTATTCTGGTTACTTCGAGAAATTAAAAAATAAGCTTAGGATTCTTGTTTGTTTGTTTAACTATTGAAAGGTAGAGTCACAGGATCACCAAACTGCCACATGGAAGCTCAGATACAAGCAGAGTAGTAATTATTACTTAAGTCAAAGGGTTATCTGGCACCAGTGGCTAGAATAGACAGCTCTAATCTCCACTGAGGAATTCAGGGCAGACATTGTGAAAAAGTATGTGGGGAACTGGGGAACTCCCCCAATATCCATGAGCTTCATGGTCACCGGAGACTTGGGAATCACAAGAAGTGCTCATGCAAACTGACCTCTGGGAGTGACACGCCTCCCAGTCCTCATGTGCTGTCTGTAGAAATGGGGCAAGAACATGGACACAGCAGATGTAAATCAGCAGCCACACTACAGCCCCACTCTCCCTCCACCACGTGGCAACTGCCCATCTCTGTCAAGCTTCGTGGTATCCCAGAGAATATGCTGTCGGTACTAACAGAGTCATTTTTGTTTGGGCTCCCTCATTCCAATGACTGGAGGCCTGGATAAAGGACAATGGAGAAGCTACTTAGAAACCTTGAAGTCTTATATGAGTAAAGTCATTATTTTTAGTGTTTTCAAACCAAATCTGCATCAAGGACCAATTTGGGACAAACACTCCCACACAATGCTTTGAGTCTCAGCAAATTCCCCTTGCTCTTCTTTCAGAATTGCTTACAGTGAGAGCTGCTGGTTTCTTTTTTTCTTCCATGCAGCTGAAGCCATTAGAGGTGGTTGCAGACACTCTCCTGAAGCTGCTTGTAACAGTCTGAAAGTTGTGCACTTTGGTAAACAGGAAAGACTCTTACTCAACAGCGTATCTGACTGTCTCAGCTCTTATTTTCTTTTGAAGCAACACTTTATAAGAGAGGACACATATATTTTTAAATGACAATGTTTAGATAGGGTTTAAATTGAATGAGAATCGTGTCACTGTCCTCATCCCGTTCTTCCCTTTGGCTCTTTCCAACGACTCTCCCCTAAATCCGTCCATGTCCGCTCCATACACTGAGAGCCTCTTTTTCTTTATTATTACTGTGTGTGTAAGTAAGCGAGTCATTTTTGTTGCTTGTGGGTGGCTATGTGGATTCAGGGCTGACCACTCTGCATTGGACGAACAAAAAGGGCTCATCCCAGAAAGAGGCTAATTCCCCTTCTCTCATTGATCATTGGTTGCCTGTACTTCTTTGTCTAGGGGTGGGACCCTATGAAATTTCCCCCCTTCCACATTACCTAGTCTGCTTTCTGGGGCTAATTTGGTCCTGGACCTTAGAAAAGAACTTACCACTACAATTTTGCTAGACCAGCATAAGTCTTGATGACATTCTAAATCTTGTCCTTACATCCATAGGTAAGTGTAGCTGCCACCCCTCATCAGACCCACTTCTCCTTAGGAGACCACTGGAGAAATCCATAACTGAACACAGTACAGATATCAACAGGTTGTGGGGAGCCTAGTCTCAGTGGCTATATCACAGCTCATGCATTTGTGGCTCAGGGAACAACATTGATGGAGAAGGAAGAAAGGGTTTTAAGAGTCAGAAAACAAGGGCATCCACTGTGAAGCAGGCTTTCCTAGAAACAACCACAGAAACAAGACCGGAACAATGGCAGTATCAGATGGCACACACATTTTGTTTTTCAGATTTTAGGATGCAGAACGTGGAAGTCATTCATGTTTATTGAATTCGAATATCAGGACTTAAATGTCAGCTATTGTACCAGGCTCTGGAAACAAACTAATTAAAAGACATATCCTTCACCCTTACCTAATTAGTGTCATGGGTGACAATAGACAGGATGCCAACAACTGTAGGACAGCGGTAATGGATTAGGAGAGTGATAAAGGCATATGAAAACATTGCAAACACTGAGGGGATGGGCACATCTGGTCTGTCTGGAATATGAGGAGTGAACATTACCAATCAGCAGCACAGACCAAGGGCTGGTTATAATAAGCACGATGTAGTCTCCGAAGGAAAGCATTCAGATCAAAAAGCATACAGAGAGCAAAAGCAAGACTGGGTGAAGGCAAAGTTGAACATGTTTTCAGGGGTGGGATATTTTCAGGGTGACATGGTAAGCAGCATTTGCTGATGAACTATGGAAGAGTTGCCATGACATGAACAGCTGGCCTGCGAGAATAATACTTCAGTAATAGCAAAGGGGCTGAGGGAGAGCTTCACTAGTAGAGTGACTACCTAGCATGTACAAGGTCTTGGGTTCAAGCCTCAGCACGCTCGCGCGCGCGTGTGTGCACACACACACACACATACACACACACGAGAGAGAGAGAGAGAGAGAGAGAGAGAGAGACTAATCACTGTCTCTAATCACTACACTTACAGTTGGTGACATGGTTAAGAGGTTGCTGATTAGAATCAGTGTGGTATTTGATTTGACTCAGAAAATAAAAGATAGGAAAGATGGGAGAGAGGAGGTCAAAGGAAATAAGAAAGACAGAGGCGGCAGGGGGTAGAGTCACATAAGGTCACACAAGAGGGGAGTACTCACTGGATCATCAATTAGGCTTAGTGGCCTGTATAAGGTTTCTTAATTAGGAAGACAGGAAGTGGACCCATTCTACAGTGGGTTCATGGGAACAGAGAAAGTATAATGTGAGTGTAGGCTGCCCTTTCAAAGACACTTGACTTGGAAGGTAAAGCAGAAAGTATAAAGTTTTGTAAATAATCCAGAAGTCATGAGCATTGTTATCTTATAATCTTTCATGGCCAAATACAGTCAGTGTTGGAAAACAATAAAATGCCCCGTAAAATAGGTAAGTAACTGAAACTTTTGAAGTCTATATTCAATGAATATGGTCAGACACTTGTGAAATACTCTGGGAGTGTGTGTTAGGTCTAGTTAAAGTTGATTAGTCAGGTTTACTCCAGAGAGACGAAGGTATGGATAATACAGAAGGCTAGCGAATAACCCAGCCATGCTGGTTCTTAGACTCTAAAGTGGAAAGAAACCTGGAACCACGAAGAGGAGCACATAAAAGCCAGAAGTTGGGGGCATTACTCAAGGTGTGTGGTTGTTCTTTGCTATTCCAGCCAATGAATAAGCACAGCAAGGAATGGCCAGAGATCATGCTGAGAGAGATATCAGGTTTTAGGTTACTGCTCTAAGCAAAGTAGCCAATAAATGTCATAGTAGGGGCCATAAAGCCAAGTATTCCTGCCCAGTGTGGGCTCCAACATGGATAATCCTTGCCCTCTGCTTCCTCACACGCCCGGATGCTCTGTAGGGTGGGCTCTCCCTTAGGACTTTCCTTCTTTCCCTCTTCCATTTTCTACGTGTCGGGTAAGTACCAAAGCCCAGTGATTATTCCATGTACTAGCTCCTTCTCTCTGTTTCTTTAGCTGAAGTTTTCTCTAATACTTATCTCGTACATTTGGTCATGACTTAGGGACATCATCTATAAACATAGCTGAGTACTGGTAACTCCCTGTGTTTCTAGATATTTGTAGTGGTAGTTGATTAATCTGTTCTAATCTCCCCAGCGGTGGCTGCAGCATGAGTTCATCGCTACCCATTCCAGTGTTCTGGATTCTCAAATGAAAGACAGACACACACACACACAGCCTTATATTTAATATGCCTTAATCAGCTCAATAGCTGGGCCACTCCCAAACTTGCATGTTGCTAATGCCTCTCCTCCGATACACTTGAGTTATTACTTATTAAAATCTATATTCCATCTTTGCTACCCTAGACACAATTGAGGGGGGGATGGGGTCTCTCTTTCCCCACTCTTACATGATTGGTACTCTGTCTTCCATAGCTCTCACACCTGCAATCTTCCTCCTTGGCGATTCTGCCTCCTTGGTCCCCTTACCTACGAATCCTAAAGTCCCGCCTCTGTCCTCCTGGCCAGCCATTGGCTGCTGGCAGCTTTATTTACCAATCAGGACCAACTGAGGGTAAGTACCCTCAGCAATCCTTCAGCATCTTACACACAGGATTCTCATGCAGTTTGGGGAACCCAATTCACATAATACAGCATAAAACCAAATCCACAACAGATAGAGACTTTCCAAAGCAGCCCTCCTAACTTTCTCTTTGATCCTTTCCTTGTAGTGTTCCGTCTCACATCGTGGTTCTCCTTATGTCTATAATTGCTCTCAGTGGCATAAGCCCAGGTCTGTTGGAAATAGCAGTCTTCATAGTTAGAGCAATTTAACCTTTATCTTTTGGGGTGGGGAATTTTATCATCTAAAAACTTCAGCTCTTCATTGGAGCTTTATGGATTCTTTGAGATTTAATTGAGGCGACCGGCCACATGGCAAATAGGAAGAAAGGGATACAGGATTTCACAGGCCAATGATGGTGCGCTGTAGCTGTAGGTCCTAATCAGCAGGAGTTTTAAGAAAACTCTAGTACCTCTTGTGAGCTGAGCTTTGCCTGAGTATTTGAATTCTCTTCAGAGACCCGAGGGAGATTTTAACATGCACTCAGGGTTGACAATCACTGACATAAACCTGAAGGAGAGGTTTTGTTGTAATGTGAGCATAGGTTTATTATTGACAGAGAAACGTTAACCAGATTTAGGAAATGGATGTGTAAGTCGTGAACATGTTCCCTGGGCATATTTTAAAAATTTCATGACAACGACAACTCTGCATGAATGGATTGACTCAGAGATACACCTAAAAATGAAATTCGACAGAGCTTAATTATTTGGTACAGACTGAAATCAAGAGCTCAGAGACCACGTCGGGATAGGCTAAGCAGAAAGGCTGCTGATTTCAGAAGTCACAGGAGATCAATTTTAATGAACGGATATTTAGTTATAGGTACTCAGGTCAGTTATAGTGTGAGCGACACTTTGATTTGATGCTTCATGTTCTGCACTACCAACCCTCTACATGTAACTCCTTATCTGTGTCGCTCGCAATTACATAGGAAAAATTTATAAAGAAATTTGCATATACCGGCCAGATACTGTAGGACTAGCTCTATGGAATGTTTCAGAGAAATTCATAAATAAATGTAAGAATTTTTGATAAAAAATATAATGTAGACCACTCAACAATGTTAAATCACACGGAACAAAGCAGCTAGTCATTACTGCTCCAGTGTAGTGGATGTTGAGTCCCCATTGTGTGCCCTGTGTGAGCACGATAAACTGAAACCTCCTCCCTGTCAGTTTGTGTAAGCCAGTGTACGCATAATTACATAATACTCTACTCCTCTGCTTTGTTATAATTTTATTCTTGTCATTTTAATTGCTTTCCAGAACTAAGTACTTAAAGTAGTATTTACATATTTGTTTACAGGACACTAGCAAAAGAGAGACCAGAGGCATTTTTTATAAGGGGTCTCTAGAATTGAAGGTAATGATTGGCAAGCAAAATGCTCAATAAATACTAGTTGCATAAGTGAAGGTGCTTGTGTACCTGACTTAAGTCAGGGCAAGGCTAATATAAACCAGTGGTAGTGAAGAACATATTTAGAAGCAACTTCCCTTGGTCTAACAGGATGAAATGAGAGTCATCTACAGGACAACAGAACGCTGGCGAAGGAGAAAGAGAGTGCTCTCTGCACTGTCTCTGAAGGCATTTGTTAATGTTATGCATGAACCATTTCTTTGCTATGGTTATCCGTTTAATTAGTTCCATGTGTGGACTCTTCCATCCCCAGAACTGATACATATTTAATGTTCACATTCCCAAGTGTCCTCGATATGGTGGCTCTGAAGCTGAGCCTGAGAAACTTCCCGACGTGAGAAAAATAGAAAAAGCCTCTCCAGAGGCTGCTAGCCATATTGTGAAATCTATAAAGCCCTACGAAGGCTGAGCTGTTCGGTTCCAAGTATCCTTATGGACACTTAATTCCAGTGGCATCCATGCGAATTCACCAAAGCCTTTTGGAATGATCGGGGTCGATGGCAGCCATGGCTGTGGTCTTGCTCTCAATGAGGGCAGGAGGATGATATGGAGACCTTTGAATAGTCCTGAGGTCTGGTGAGTAGATTCAAGTATTCTCCCTATATAAATTATAGCCACCTGCCTATAGGAGTCATGAGCTTGTTAAAGGACCATCAATCTTTTATTGTTCTGTGGAACTTCCAACAACAGCGCCATGGACACAAACAGGTGGCTGTAATTGGCTATTGCTTCTCTAATCTTGTTCTTAGGGAAGAAATTTTGTATTTCAAAATCAGACCACAGACTTAACTCCAGGGTGGAGTGAACCTCAGATGGTCATGCTAATTTAAGAAGGAATTTTAAACAGAATGACATCTGGCTAGAAGGGAGCAGAAAAAGGCAAATATGTCAGGGTGCTCATAACCAGACCTTTCTTTCCCACACAAAAGCACATACAGCCTGACAAAAACCTATGATTAGTGACAGAGAAAGTAAAATGATTGTTCATGGTGTCCAGAGAAAAGTGAATCAACATGCAGACACAGGCATTTTTTTCTCCCAGCATTCTTTGTGTGTGTGTATGTGTTGTATATGCATGTGTATTTGCCCATGTGTGCTGTGGCATACGCATGTATATTTGGTGTATCCATGTGTATGTGCTCATGTGTGTATGTGTGTGGTGTATGCATGTGTATGTGTTCATGTGCGTATGTGGTATATGTATGTGCTTGTGCTCATGTATGTATGCATGTGTGTGTGCTCATGTGTGTATGTGCTCATGTGTATATGCATGTGTATGTATGTGCATGTGTATGTGTGAAGGCTAGAGGTTAACATTAGTTGTCTTCCTAAATGACCTTCAACCCTACCCTTTGTAAGGTCCCCAACTGAACTTAGAGGTTATGAATTCAGCAAGGCTACCCATCAGTAAGCCTCAGGAATCTACCTCCCCAATGCTAAGGTTATAGGCACTTGCTCCTATGCCTGGCTTGTTACATAGGAGCTTGGGATCTGAACTTGGTTTTCATGCTTGTGAGGCAAGCCCTTGACTGACAGCTATCTCTCTAAATCTCTCATAGCACCTAAAAGAAATTATTGTTTACAGAATTTCATACATGGGTATTGCATCTACATTACTACCACCTCTCCATTCTCCTAAATCTCCTCCTCTGTCCCTCACTCTCAAATTCACTGTCTCTACTACTTTTATGTGCTTGTCCAATGTCATTGGATGGATAGTGCTAGAAAGCTGCCAAAGGAGAGGGGCATTTGGTAGTCCTATCCAGCTGTAAAGCCCATGAACCACTACAATGACCAGACCATCAAAATATCTCCAATAATGCAACAGCAGCACTTGATCTTGAGTGCTAGACCTTAACAGTTGTCTAATGGGACCTAAGGTCCACCTAATACTCATGCTCATGCTTGGCACTATAAACCTAACCAACTACCCATGGCTGCAGAGACCATGGACCTGGAAGGGGAACCTACCCATGCCACTTTTCTAAGCCAATATAACTTCTAACTATGTGAAATGACAATAAGATCGTTGTGCTTTTATAGGGTCGTATTGTAAAGTCAAGACTGTATGCTTGATCATTTTTATTGTAGGAAAGAACTGAGGTGTTTAGTAATCTCAAGGGATAAAAATTTAAAGAATAAGACTAGAACTAAAATCATGTCAGTCATCCCATCCATTGCTTAATTTATCAGTACAAGGTAAAGACCAATGAGCTTATATTTTGTACAAGCCTCTTATCTATGATGTAAGAAATGGCCAAGATTCTCGGAGCAACGATGCATCCATAAGAATACAATAAATCAGAAAACAGATAGGCGACTTGAGCTGAGGTTGAGACTGGGGCAGAGTATACCTTCTTATTCCAACTGCCATTTCCTAGGAGAGGTTCATTTCAGTCTTTGCTTTTATAGTCAATAAACGTTATACAGTGTCTAAATAATGCCGATCACAATGAAGAAAAAAAAGCAATTTGCATTGACTAGAAGACTGTAATTAAATAAAGTCCCACGACTAAACATGACTAAGTATGTTTAGTATAGGAGGCTCTCAGCCTTCTAAAAATTAATTAGCTCCCTAATGAAAGCTGTCTGCTGTCAGAATAACCAATTTACAACGATCTAACCATACCAGTTTTCAATTAAGATTCAAAAAGTCCCGATGAACAAGGAAGCCATAATCATTTATGTCAGTCCTATTTTCCTGCGGTGCTCCTGCGGTGCTCCACCATTATTCCGCCTTCATTTTCTAGCGTGCTTTTTAATTTGTGAAAAATTAATGCTGAGGTTGTTTTATGAAGATTATATCCACTTCGAAGGTAGCTATTCTGGGAAGCACATTCTGCACCGAAGCAGTCCTTCCTTCAAATTTAGCAAGTGGACTCCTAAAGCATACAATTAAACTTTAGTAGTTTATTTTGTCTAAATGGCATCCCTCGCAGTCCAGGGATTTCAATGAACCAGGGGCCATCACTTTGCCTTTATTCATAAGTGAGTAGAGGATTTTCCAGGTGTTTTTATGACTATTTTTCTGTTTAGAAGCTAAGGGCTCAAGTACACTCATGCCTTGAAAACTGGCCAATGTCAAAAAACTCTCCAGATTCTGTTCAGAATAGCTTTCTGGGAAATGGTCATGTCAACACTCAGCCCTCGGCTCCTTTGATGATCTCTTCCACAGCACTGTGGAAACACAGTACAAACATCCCCCAGACCCCCATCTTTGTTAAATTTCACTGCCAAAATAGGATCATAAGCTAAAGCCATGTTCCAGACAAATATTTTAGTTATAAAAGAATCCAATAGCTTCTCCAAATCAAAGGAAAAGGAGGAAAGATTTTGTGTGTATACAAAAAAAGATAATTTCATTAGCATCAGTAATGGGCATCTCTAGTGTAAGTTGCAGCTTGGAGCTGGAAACTCTCTTTGACTCTCTGGCTATATTATTCTGTAACTTTCTCTCTAGTATTTACCAGAATGGCAACTAGTTCCTAATGCCTCGCATAACCAATCTGTCTAAGTATCCACTACCATTTTGACATGTATCATTTCTCTTGGTTTAGGTCTCAAAAAGAAGAGCCCCAAGGGGCTAAGCTTGTTTCTTGAGAATGTTCTTTGTAACAGGCACATGCTATAAGTTACTGGTCAGTAAAGAACAGTGCATGTTTGGCTCAGGAATGTTTTTCTGGACCCATTGGCTGCACCCAAGAGCCTAATCAATATGATTCTTTCTCTAGTGTCTGTGAGGAAGACAGGCATCCATGCTGAAACTGTTTTTAATAAGATTACTTTTACTATGCAGATCAAAGATGCAAGGTTCATTTACAGCTAAGTTCCCATAAATGCTGAGTGACATTATAAATTCAACCATCATTACCATCATTTATTCGTCCATGGAATATTTATCCATTGTGACAGCTGGTGTCTGGGTGTGGACCTGAGGATTAAAAAGGTCCTCAGGAATATTTGGAATAAAACAGATCCTGAACTTTAAGTGACCGGTGTGAGACAGAGCGAAATGGTCCTCTCTTTCCCTCTCAGGATGGAAAACGTTGCCCGACAGAAAATAGAAAAGAACACAGCATGATTAGGGGTGTCTGACCTATGTAGCAGTGGATCAAAGGCTGGGAGTCAGGCTGAAAAGAAAATATCCACAATGAAGAGTTAGTTAATCTGTAATGTTAGGATGTTGTTGAGCGACATGCTGCATTCTCTGCTCTGTAAGGGTATCTGAGGATTAACACAAAGTTTTCTGACATCCATAAATTGTTCTTCCTGACAAAACTGTGTGAACAAATATTCCCTGTTACACAAGTTCATGATATGGTTTTGACTATCTAAAGTACACGTAAGTGGATGAGGCCGGGTGTACACTATTTGCAGTGTAGCAGTGACCAATGTGACTGAACGAGAAAACACATGTGCTCAGGAGCTAAAAGCTGCTGTGTGCCCATGTGTGAGGCCACCTCTCACAATCAAAAGTTATACTTGAAATGAAAATTTTAAAAAATAAAATTTCACCTTATAAATAAATAAGCTTCCTCAAAATATCACTGGGATGCCTCTGTTCAGGTTGAAATCCATTGGGTTGCATGCACACTGTCTTCGCTAGTGAAAAGTACCCTAGTCTTGGGAGACTTTGTTCTCAGAACAAAGGACTCCAGTTCCTTTGTTCTGAGAGTTGATGGAGCAGAGGCGAGCTGTCCCTTATCAATAGTCAGTATTAGCAGATGTGTAGGTTGAGAAAGAGACTCTGCCGAAAAATGCCTGTGTCTTAAATCTTAGAACTGTTAAATTTTTCTATGTTTGACAAAATACACTTAGTAGATGATAATAAGGGAAGTATCTTGAAGTGAGGAATAATCCTGAATTGCCTGTGTGGGTTCAATGAAATCACAAGAAAAGATGGGTCAGAGCCAGACTCAGAGGACATGACAGCTGATGGAGACGTTGGAAGGAGCCCATTTCTAGAAGAGGAACATTAGTCAAGGTACAAACATGGCTTTTACAAGTTGGGAAGGGAAAGAGTTTCCTCCTAGAACATCTACAGAGAAAAAGCTCCTTAGAAATCCTCACTTTGTCTCTGGCTTTTGTCATTCTATGCCCCCCACCCCTCAAACACAAGGATAAAATTATGTCTTTTGTTTGTTTTAAGCTACCATATCTCTGTTTTTTCATTTTTCTTACAGGAATTAACATTAGCAGGAAATCAATAGAGCAAGACGTAGGCATCTTCCTTTGGTCCAGGGAGGCAGTGGCAGGAAGAACCAGTGAAGGAACTTTGCCATAAGGCTCCGACCATGCCTTTAAGAATCAGTGAAGGAACTTTGCCATCAGGCTCCGACCATGCCTTTAAGAACTCCTTTTCTCCAAGAGAAACTACTGTGCATCAGAAGATCCTTGACCTCATAAGTAAAAATAATCTCCCATTGGAAGCTCAGGAGAGTGGCTCCCAACCACCTCTATCCTTGACTAGATATGTTCTTACATCTACATATGATAAGGATGCAGAATTACTCTAGGCTTGGAATCACCATCTACAGAGTCTCTGCTTTATCTGTGGCTTTGCTTTCCAACTTCTTTTACTCGATCTCACCCCAAGGCTCAGGGATATTCATGGAAGATAGGGTGGAAAGACTGAATGAGCCAGAGGTGGTGGATAACTTCTTGGATATAGTGTTTTCCAGATACAGTGGAGCAGATGAACTCACAGCAATGGTGGCAGAATGCACGAGATCTGCACAAACCTCAGCCAGACAAAATCACAGCACACAGAGCAGGAAAGTATACATTTAATCTCACCACTAACTGGGGCACCAATAGCATTTGATAGCTGCTGGGCTAGGTAGAGTCAGGCTTTTCTTTTTTAGTGACCCCTGGTAGGCGGACCACATACCAGGCACCCAACAGGGACCAATCCCAAGACTATGAAGGCAATAAAAAGTAGATTTTGTAGAGAAGGGGGAAAAAAGAACAAAGTATGAGTGACATTATATAAACTGAGCAGGTTATATTTAGGGATCTACATGCATGTATACATACATATGTACACACACATGTGCACATGCTCACATAATAACAGTTGATGAGAAAGGAAGACATGAAGTTGAAAGAACAAGGGGAATTATCTGTGAAGGTTTGTGGAGAGAAAAGGGGAGGGCTCAGTTTTGATACTATATTATAATCTCAGAAATCAGAACAGAATAATCTCAAATAAAATAAGCCATCTTAAAATTGAGCAGGAAAGCCTGGGTAGAGTTGAAGGAATGATAGGCATAGGGTTGCAGGGCAAAAATATATTCAGAATTTATTGTGCGACACTCTCCAAGAAGAAATAAAATTATTAAATATTAAGTAAAAACTGTACATTGTTCTTAGCAGTGTGACAGAATTTTATGCCCTCCTTCCCCATTCTGTCTGAGACCGGTCAGCTGCTTTTAACCTAGTCATTACATCGACTATCACAGAATCACAGGGCTTGGGTTCAAGGAATTCGTAAAAGGTACTCAATCCTGCGTCGTGATGCTCACTTATGTCAAGCACCTCACCTCATCTGATTGTGTGGGCATTTTATCACTATGATACCGTGAGGTACTGAGTAGGAGAGGGGAGGAAGAGAGAGACAGAGACAGCAACGGCCACTAAAGCACATTGCTCCCATTCTTTTACTTTACTAGGCATTGATTCTAGTCCCTCACCATTCTTGATTTAGTTTTTCACAGGTAGATGTGTATAAGATAACGTAGTGTACGTAAGGGCCATTTTCACCCGAGTTTTGGAGGTGTCTATCAGGGTTCTTGAAATGTCTCCCCAGCAGAAAAGGACAAAAGAATGTAAGGTCAGGTAGGGTTTGAAGATGAGGGACTAAAACTTTGATTTAGTGGCTGGTGAGCAACAGGAGACCCATGAGTGAAGTTGTTCTTCTTACTCTTTCATTGCTCCCTTTACTGTATAGGACCATAGTTATCACATGGTTGTTCCCTACAAAGCTCTACAAATGAGCAGCCCAATGGGAACAAACAATAAAACTCTTCAAGCTTTAACTCCATGCTCTATTTCCTCAAAGACAGTAGGTGAGGAGCGAGCTGCTGCTGACCTCCTTGTAGTGCTAGGTTTACAACTCAGCGTTGTGTTGCCTGAATGTCAGAAGAGTAAGCAGTTAGTTGCTAGAGAGCTCTGATGTCTGGAAGCCATCTTGAGAACCAAAGTGTCCGCTGTTGTGGTGTTTGTTAAAGAAGGTTGTCCACAGTGTGCCTGTAGTATGCTGCAGCCTGGGGGCTATGCAAAGACCAGTGGTGATGTTTTCGCTGGGGCATTCACATTGGCATTATATCCTTGAGCCAAAAAAATCTCTAAGGCAACAAGAATTCAGAGATTTCGTCCTTAAAAATGAAACAAAATGAAACGAAATGAAACAAACCGGTAATGGACATAATGCATCTTGGCATGGACCAACGATGCAATGAAGATGGGGTAGAGATGTGTAGTAGACTCTGGAATCTCAAACTGACAGGAGAGTTAATGGTTTGGGTATCCAGACAAGGACCTCAGTGGATCAAGAATGACCTGCTAGTGGTAAGGCCTGCAGCATACTGTAAGGCTGTGCTTTGAGGGTAAACAGACCACCATAGTCATCCACATACGACTTTAGCTCAAAGACTGAGGGTAGAATTCCTCAGATAAATGGTGTGAAACCTAACCACAGTGAACTCACCCTCAGGGTGAAAATCAGAGAAATTCATCTTCATAATTTTCAGTTCAGGAGACTGCGGCCGTTAACTCCACTTTCATCTCTTAGGAGTCTGTCTTCGTTTTTATTTTTGAGAGTATAATTATAATAATTATACTTTCTCCCCTTTCTCTGCTCCCTCAAAACCCTTCCCTGTACGCATGCTCATTGTCCTTCAAATTCACGGCTGCTTCTGTCATTAATTGTTATTGCATATATACGAGTGTATACATTACTATTATAACAGGCTCATGCTATATAATGCTGCTTGTACACATGTTTTCAGGAATGGCCATTTGAAAAAAGAAGACAACCAATTGATGTGCTCATCCTTGGCTATGGCCACTTCTCTGGCTCCCAGTGTTTCTCAGTTGCCTATAATTCTTTTGTGTAGGGTTGAGACCTCCTGGCCTTTTCTCTGTCCACTTTATCATGTCCGTTGGTGTTATCCTCCATTTCTTCTTTATATTACAGATGCTAGAGTTTTCCTGACCCTTGACCTGACTTTGGATGTCTATATAATTCTCCAGGCCTAGTTTTTCTCATCATTGTAGGGAAAGGTACATCAAGTCAAATTTGTTCTCTTAGAACAAGGTTCAGAATCTCTGGCCTTTCCAGTATAGAAATGTACACCATAAATCAGTATCGACACAGCATGCTGCAGAAGCAAATGGCTTTGGATAGCAAGTTCCATAAGATATAAAATCATAATGTACTCCAGATATACATGTAATTATTATTAGACAATTGAAAGTTAAGACTACCCTTATTTTGGAAAATTTAGTAGCATTGTTAGAAAAAATCATGGTGGAATTTTGTTCTGAACAAGCTGTCAGGGAAATATATATAGCTGAGCTGGGAACTGATAATAGAGACACATGCAGGCTAGACAAGCGCTCTCCCACTTGGCTAGACTCCCAGATCTAATATATATACGTAAATTTAATATATATTATATATAATACATATAAATTATAATATAAATTATATATAATTTAATATATTATATATAATATAATATATATAGATAAATATATATATTTATTGAGCAGAGGGTCTCTCCCCACCTCAAATCATGCCTTACATTCATCTTCATAAGGGATCTTATGATCTGTAGGAAAATTTGTAGATTGGAGAAATAGCAATACTGGCCTCCCAAGTAATTTTTTAACCTAGTTTTGAAAAGATAGCCCTCATTTTTCTGGACAAGATAATAATGAAACTCAATTTAGTAACTTATTTTTGAGTATGCACTGGTAATTTTTTTTTTTATATATAAAACAGACATAACAGATGCTCCATAAAATCATGAACAGTGTTAATTAGAGTGAGAGATTTTAAAGGTCATTTACTTTTCTGAGGTCCCTAGAACTATGGATGTAAGTGGGAATTCTGTCCAGATATAGTGTTTTATTTCACACATACAGAATTGTTCTTATTTAATAAAAGGTCACGTGCCAGCATATGAAATATTCATAAACATGAGAATGTTCAGCACATGGACAGTGGAAGTGTTTGTCTGAGTTCAAACTCATGAGTATGACATGTTGGCCATTCTAAATGTCCTCCAAAGAAAGAGATAGCAGAAGTATACTTACATTTGTTCATACAATTACACAATTTATTGTGATTATTTTGTTTGGGGATACTAGGGATTGAACCCAGGGCCTTGCTCTATCACTAAGCCACACCCTGGTCTGTTCTATTCAAATACTCCATTACTTTTAAGGAAAGGTACCACAATGACAATCCTAAATGAGATAGGTTTGGTAGAGGATATAGTCAATCAATAATGCCTATTAAGACCCACCCAGCAGAGTCTGATATTCCTAGCTGAAGAAATAAAACTTACCCATAGATTTTTGCTGCTCGCAACTTTTGTCAGAAAGGCTTTTTGTTTTTTTAAAGCAGGAAATGGTTAATGCAGAGACTCATAACCAGTCAATATGCTGAGGATAAATAGCATTGAGTGCTCAGTTGTATTGAACATCAGCTGTGGTTGGGTCATCTAGATCAACCTCTCATTATCCAGCAACTTCTGGGAAGAGAGGTTTTTCAAGAATGTAAGGGCTGATGGACAAGAAAGAGAGCTGTCAATCACTGACTTGTGTGTGTGGTATGGCCAGTGCACATGTAAATCCACAACTGCTGTGGTTACATGTGCACATTGTGCAAAAGATGCAGCCGCTCAGAATTCCAGCATGGCTAGCAGGGCCATGATAACGGTCTCCTTTAGCAGGGGAGTACCGGCAACTGCTGAATACCGAGGGAGGGAATGTTACTCTCTTTTTAAGCTTGTGGCTATTGGTAGGGTGCTCATGCCACTGTGGATGCCACACAACATGCTTGTGTGAGCCACACTAATTATATTCAGTGGGTTATTCATAACAATAAAAGAAGAATGGGACACTGGGAACAAAGAGACGTGGGGGGATGGGGTGGTTGAAGGTAATAGTAGATGGGTATAATCAAAATATGATGCATAAATGTCTAAAATTTTCAAAGGGTAAAAACATCTTTTAAGAAACTTAAAACAATTTAATGATATCTAATAGTTGTGCATTAAAAAAATTTTTCAAATACATCATATCATTTGATCCTCACTAAAATTGTTGCGTGAGAAAGTAGGGTGGTTTAATATACTAGTTTTCACGGGAAAATAGCAGCAGAATATCTGATCCAGATTTATTTTTGTCCTTCATGACTCTATAGTCAAACAAGCCACCTCAGATGTCCTGACCCTCACATGACGAGGGAGGTTGATAGGTGCGGTGTATTTGTTCCTGGTTTGGATATCTAGTAATTGAGAAGATTTTACTGAGATGAAATAACCAGGCTTCCAATTTTCAGTAATTTAGAATAGAGCTTTGAAACTATGTTCTTCTTGTTATTCTTCACTGTGCTAGTAACTTTTAATTGTCATTATTACAAGATACTTGAGGGAAAAATTTAACAGGAGAAGGATTTATCTCAGTTGATGGTTTCTGATGTTTCAGTTCACCAGAGCAGGAAAAGCTTGGAGAGGTCCATGGCTCAAGGGAGCATGCTGTTGGGGCTTCTCACAGCTCAGTGGCAGACAGGAGGCAGAGAGGTCATGTCAGAATCGGAAGTGCTTAAAATCTTCTCTAAGTGATCCACTTTTGTCAATGAGGGCCTACATCTTAAAGGTTCTATAGCTTTCCAAATCAAACAATGTTACCAGCTAGCGATCATCTCTTCCAATGCATGAAACTGTGGGCAACCTTTCACAGTGAAACCCAACTGCATGTGCCATTAAATCCATCAGAAACTAATTTATGCCAGTCAAAATACCTAGAAAATTGATGTACTGGTGGTGTCACTGGAATCAGAGATGCCTAAACATGGATCTGGGTTCTTAAAACCATTTTCTTTGGAGTATTTTCATCTCTGACATAGCTGGCAACAAGACTAAGAACTGGCCAGAAACCATCTTCTTTGAATTAAAAAGAAAAATAAAAGTAATTGAAATCAACAAAAAAAAAAGTTTCTAAGGACCCAAGAGATTTTTTTTTTTTAACATGGATAAGTCTACATTTTTAGATAGGACCAGCTTCATAGATCTGGAAGGAATGGGTGTAGGACCATGGGTATAGTGTTACCTAACTTTCTGTAGGCCATTTCCACTATGATCTTCTGGGGCCATTTGTTTAGTCTACAGATTTTACCATGTGAACATCCTGGGGTGTGGGTGAAAGGAAGAAGACAGAAAGTCAATGTTCCCAGATACCAGTGTTTGACTAGTAAGACTAGTGTTCATAAATTGTCAAGATACGACAGCAAGATGTAGGGAGAGTGAACGTCAACATGGAACACAGAGTGTCTGTCAGTATGTTATAACAGAGATCGCTACCATTTTCTAATTAGGTTAATAGGTTTTCCTTCTATGTAAGAAATGAGTTTGAAGACTACGAATGCCCTAGGGAGTTTGGCAAGAGTATTTAGAAGCCAAGTTTCTTAATTGACCCTTATTAGTTAGGGATATCTTTGGAAAGCAAATTTTCCTTGAGAACTGAATGACTGTCGAAATATCAAGCTAACATAATACATTATACTCTTTAGGCTTCTCATTAAAAGTCGTGTTGACTAATTTTTAAATATTTTGAACAAATATTATCTATTGGGTTTTAACTCCTAACTTCAAACACATACTGTAAGTAACTAACTAGGTAGTGTATAATGGTAAAGGATCATTGGAGTCAGACATATGAGTAATGACACAGATATTTAGAAAGGAGTCAAGAAATTTACAAAGCCAGCAGGCCATATTATAATTATTTAAATCCTATAGAGGGGGTAAATTATTTTCAGAAGCGTCTTCAAAAAACTAGGAAATCTAATCTACCTTATCTAAAAGTATAGCTATTAGTCATATATACTTACACACACACACACCAAAATACTACTGTTGCTTGAACTAAGTGTTGGGTACTCTAACTAGCACTTGTTGGTGGAAATGCAAAGCACTGTTAAATTTTTGGGAAAAAATAAAACAAAAACCAAACCCTGGTATGTGTTACTTCAACTCCGAAACCTCAGTTTTGAGAATCTTTTACATAGAAATGAAAACACTTCAGTACAACAAGATAGGCTCAAAGATGTTTCCAGCCTTCTTCATAGGGCTCAGGACAAAGGTATAAGCTATTTGAATTATGAACTATAGATGAATCTCTAAATAAATGTTGCTATAATCATACTATAAAACACATGGACTGTTGTAGAATGCCAAGGATATGACTAAGGTTGCCGGTGGTAGAATGCTTGCTCAGCATACTCAGGCCTTAGATCCAGTTCCTAGAACCACATTATATCACATGAAAAGAAGATGAATAGCCGAGGAACTAATGCACTTGAATGGAACTTGTTGTTTTGTTTTTTTTCCTGACAGTCAGGGGAGAGCAAATGTAAACAACAATTAGGCAGAATTTCCATTTCCATGATCTGTGAATATCTTTTTAAGGAGACAATGATTCCAGAACATTGTATAATTTTGATGGAAGAGAGAATTACTCCAACTTCTCAGGAATAGGAACTTGGTAATATATTAAGGAAATATTCTTGGGTTACATAATCTGTCCTTTAAAAATACATTACATATGTGTCTTAGTCAGCGTTTCTATTCCTGCACAAACATCATGACCAAGAAGTAAGTTGAGGAGGAAAGGGTTTATTCAGCTTACAATTCCACATTGCTGGTCATCACTAAAGGAAGTCAGGACTGGAACTCAAGCAGGTTAGGAAGCAGGAGCTGATGCAGAGGCCACGGAGGGATGTTCCTTACTGGCTTGCTTCCCCTGGCTTGCTCAGCTTGCTTTCTTATAGAACCCAAGACTACCAGCCTAGGGATGGTACCACCCACAAGGGGCCCTCCCCCCTTGATCACTAATTGAGAAAATGCCTTACAGCTGGATCTCATGAAGGCATTTTCTCATGTGAAGCTTCTTTCTCTGTGATAACTCCAGCCTGTGTCAAGTTGACATGCAAAACCAGCCAGTATAATTGACCGCTTGTCAACTTGACACACAAACACATCACTATTAAGCCTCAACCTTTACTTAATAACATCCCCAAGATCTAAATAACTTTAAAAGTCCCACAGTTTTTACATATAAAAAGTTCAAGCCCTTTAAAATATCCAATATCTTTTAAAATTCAAAGTCTTTTAAAAAATTCAAAGTCTCTTAACTGTGGGCTCCGCTAAAATACCTTCTTACTTCGAGTGAAAAATATCAGGGCACAGTCACAATCAAAATCAAAATCAAGCTCTAACCATCCAATGTCTGGGATTCACTCACGATCTTCTAGGCACCTCCAAGGACTTGAGTCACGTCTCCAGCTCTGCCCTTTGTAGCACACACCTTGTTTTCTAGGTTCCAGCTGCCTGTACTCCACTGATGCTGCTGTTCTTGGTGGTCATCTCATGGTACTGGCATCTCCAAAACACTGCTGTCTTCTGCTGTTACTAGGCTTCACCAATAGCCTCTCATAGGCTCTCTTCACGGTGCTAAGCCTCAACTCCTTTGCATGACCCCTTCAGTCCTGGACCGTCAATTGCAACTAAGGTTGCACCTTCACCAATGGCCTTCCATGGCCTCTCACAGTGCCCAGGCCTCAGCTGCTCTTCATGCCTTCAAAACCAGTACCACCTGGGTGACTATTACATATTACCAAGTCCAGCCACAGCACAAGGAACAATCTTGGCTATCTCTGGAACACAGCCTCTGTGCTCTCAGAAAACACTTCCCAGAAGATGTCATCTCAGTGATGCTGGTCTCTTCTTAATCACAGCTAATTTCTTAGCTCCAGCTAACCAGCATCAATAGTCCCAGTAATCCAAAGTTTTTGCTTTAGTAGTTCTGGTATCTTGTTAATCACAGCTGATTCTTCAGCCCCAGCTAACCAAAACCACAGAATCTTCACAATCAAAATAAAAATAGCCTTGATAAGAGTCTTTAATCTTCCCCCTGAAATTCCACAAGGCCTCCATCTTCTGCACTGTTCTCAACATTATCTTCCAAGCTCCTATACAACATCTCACAGAGCTCTTAACATCGAATGGATCGTCTAGCCCAAAGTTCCAACGTCCTTCTACAGTCCTTCTCAAAACATGGTCAGGTTGTCACAGGAATACCCCACTATGCTGGTACCAATTTGTCTTAGTCAGGGTTTCTATTCCTGCACAAACATCATGACCAAGAAGCAAGTTGGGGAGGAAAGGGTTTATTCGGCTTACATTTCCACATTGCTGTTCATCACTAAAGGAAGTCAGGACTGGAACTCAAGCAGGTCAGGAAGCAGGAACTGATGCAGAGGCCACGGAGGGATGTTCCTTACTGGCTTGCTTCCCCTGGCTTGCTCAGCTTGCTTTCTTATAGAACCCAAGACTACCAGCCCAGGGATGGTACCACCCACAAGGGGCCCTCCCCCCTTCATCACTAATTGAGAAAATGCCCCACAGGTGGATCTCATGGAGGCATTTTCTCATGTGAAGCTTCTTTCTCTGTGATAACTCCAGCCTGTGTCAAGTTGGCATGCAAAACCAGCCAGTACACTAAAGTACAAGTATATATTTATGTGCAAGATGTACACACACACACACACACACACACACACACATGTATTCATACAAGCATGCATTTTTCTTTTCCCCAGCAATATACAAAAAGTTGATTATCTTAGCAGTTTTCTGACACAAACACCAAATGCATACAGAAGTGCACTTCAAATAATGTGGAAGCCCAACGACTGTGAAGAAGAACAGCCATAGGAAACTCAGTATCTACAGACTGGAAATGACAAAGCTATGTAAATTAGCATGTCATTTGCTGAGGAGTTAGAGAAGAAACACAGGAGGGAGACTTTGCTGTGTCAACATAAGGACCTGTGTTTGGATCCGCAACACCCACACAAGCTGGAGGTGGTGCTGAGCACCTGTAACCTCAGTGCTGAGTGGTGTGAAGTGGGTGGATCCTGAAGGCTTGCTGACCAGCCAGGCTAACCAAAACTCAAACTTTAGATTCAGTGAGGAGGCTCAAATTCAAATTTTAATACATGAAGAAAGGCATGTGTACTGGTTGGTTTATGTGTCAGCTTGACACAAGCTGGGGTTATCACAGAGAAAGGAGCTTCAGTTGAGAAAATACCTCCATGAGATCAAGCTATAAAACATTTTCTCAATTAGTGATCAAGGGGTAGAGGGCCCCTTGTGGGCAGTACCATCCCTGGGCTGGTAGTCTTGGGTTCTATAAGAAAGCAAGCTGAGCAAGCCAGGGGAAGCAAGCCAGTAAGAAACATCCCTCCGTGGCCTCTGCATCAGCTCCTGCTTCCTGACCTGCTTGAGTCCCAGTCCTGACTTCTTTTGGTGATGAACAGCAGCATGGAAGTGTAAGCTGAATAAACCTTTACTCCCCAACTTGCTTCTTGGTCATGATGTTTGTGCAGGAATAGAAACCTTGACTAAAACAGCATGTAAGTTGAAATGTAGGAAATGCATCCTGAGATTTATTTTGAATATTACTAGTATATTTTAGTCCCAATTATCAACTGCTTAAAGTGTTCTTTTTCTAGTTTTTTGATTTTGAGATTTTCCTTTAAAATGTCAGCTCATGTGACATCACTGCAGATTTACTGGACAATGTGGTATGTGTTATATATGCTAACAGATGACTCTGAAGGCCAGCAAAAGTCATTAGGAAGATTGCTCAGTGTCAGGAGGCAGGCAGAGGGTAGATGGGGATGCACATAGAAACTGCATCCACTGAGTGACATGCCACTCTCAAAATCCACAGGCATGTCGCCTGTGACCTGAAGGCTGCATGTGGCCCAGGAGAGCTGTGAAGGCAACCCAACACACAATCATAAACTCATTTAAAACATTGTGAGTTTTTAATGAAGCTACAGTTTTTAAGCATGAGCTGTGTCAGGAAGTGGTATCCTAAAATTATGCTTAATTATTCTGATAGATTTTGTTTGTTTGTTTGTTTCTATTCGAGAATTATGTCATCTAAAAATAAATAAAATGTTTTCATTTCTTCTGACCCCTCCCAAAAAGAAAATGACAAAGTTATCCAGAAGTAAGCTATATTTCTGTCAATATATATCTGTGAACAATTAAAGAAAGGAAGTTACCAAGTATAGCTCAATTTTTAAAACAAAAACCTCCAAACTACATAGTTACTTGGAGACATTTGATGGAAATGTGGAAGTTTGTCATTCCTACATAATCACAAAGCTATGCATCAATTACCTAGGTTCTATGTCAAGTCTTATCTTCCCTATGAAGTTGGGAACTACCATGACTTGGACTACTAACACCTTTCTTCCCATGTCTTCCTTTTAACCAACAGCTATCCTAGCTGCTGTAAGCATAGTCGCTGTGCTAGTTTACTTCATGAAATTTCTGGTGAAAGGAGAGACCAGGGCAGGAAGCAAGTAACAGAAAGCAAACATATGGCAAATATTAGCACATGCTGGCTGATGAAAAAGATGTTTAGGTTTTCAGAAGCTAAGAGTAGAATGTAGATATTTCATGAGAAGATAGCTCATGGCAACATGGAGAGCTGCCAGCAGCTAGTTGTGAGATCTGAAATCACAGACAAAACTAGTATAGAGGTGTCCAGCCTTGGAGAAAATGGAACGCCAATTGAATCAACAAAACCAGTATGGAAGCAGGGGAGATGAGGTAATCAGAAGTGGGCGGGTTTTTGGTTAGGCTACCACATGTAGCTATGTGATCTATATGATCCACAACTCTTAGGATGTGGTTTACTTAAACTACAGGGTACAGGTATAGGGTATGTTATAGATCTAAACAACAAGGCAAAGATTCATTTTCAAGGCAAACAATTCATAACAGTAGCAAAATTACAGTTATAAAGCAGAAACGAAACACATATAGTTGGGGGTCACCATAACATGAAGAACTGTGTTAAAGGGCCACAGCATTAGGACCACTGGTTGATTATGATCATTGTCATCATCACCACCACCATCACTGTCAGCACCACCATCACCATCATAACTATAATAGCTGACATCATCACAGTGTGTTATGAATTACAGAATACACTGATCCCAGAAAGACCTAAATTAGGCACCCAGGCTAGATTCTAGAATTCCCATTATAAAAGGAAGAAACAGAGATTAAGAAGGGTACATTGATTGTCCTCCCTCCAAAACATAATCTGTGACAAAATATGCATGTGAGCTTGGCATCTGTTTTAAATTTAGTCTGTTCCCAGTGTCTCAAAGAGCTTACATTGGCTATGAAGATCCATTATGACTTAAGAGCTGGGTTGAGGTTGTAGCCTGCTGATCCACAAACCGAATAAATCATTATCTATGTAATTTTTCTCTGATCAATTATATTCTCTCTCTCTCTCTCTCTCTCTCTGCTGTGTGACAGTCACATTCCATTTGTTCATGCTGATGGCTATTTTGTTGTAGTGACCTTTGTTTAGACAGAACATGTTACAGATGATTTATAGCAGTTTATAAAGGCATACGTGATACAAAATGAAATCGAATAGAAAGTCAGGAAATGAGGAAATTGAATTAGAAGTAAAACGATTGGAGAAAAGCAAACAGCCAGCCAGGAAAGAGGTTAGTTCATAGAATAAATCAGGCACTCTGTTTGTTAAAGGTTGACCACAGATTTGGCTCTGAGCTTCTCAACAGTCAAGAGAAAAAACAAAACACGACTCTCAGCATTTAAAAGATAATTTTAAGGCAACCAGTGGCTCAGGACAGATACAAATGCTCTTGGTATTGAGATCAGAAAGATCTCTTTTCCACAGAGGCATAAAATATTAATGAGAGCAGCCAGTTTTCATAAGGACCTTACTAAATGTTAGGTGCCGTGCTGAACGATTCAACAGGATGACTATTGTTAGTAACCCCTCCTCCCCCACATTTTCTTTTTACAAATAGAGAAACTAAAACAAGAGAAGTTAAGTAAGTAGGTCACTGAAGTAAATGTAATTAGTGAGGGCAGATCTGAAACTCTAAGAGTTTTGCTGATTCCAAAGCTAGCCTTCTACGCATGGCCTCTGCTGAGTAGCTGCACATGAATTCTGTCCCTAAACATCCTTGACTAGTCAACTGGAACTCTCATTACCCAATATAATACAATTCCCAGTGCTCTCTCTCCCATCATACCTCTGTCTTGTTCTCTTCCTAGCTCTAGGTGAGATATTTCACAACCACTCATTTGCATTATATTGTTTGTCTGTTTCCCATCATCCTTCAGGGAACACAGCTCCAACGAGATCTTATCCTGTTTGCTATGGTTTCTCTAAAGTGTATTTTCCAAACTACAATGCACAGGGCATTCAGCATCAGTTTGAATGAGTGAGTCTTTCAAGGAGCGTGGTTTGGATCTCCCTTCAAACCTTTGCAATGCCATTGTAGATAGAACTAACTCTTCTTCAGTCCCCATGATTTATTTGATATACTGTTCACCGGAAATCTATTATCTCCTTTTTACTTGCCTGTTATCATTTAGATAACTACAGATTTTATTTTATTTTGATTTTGTAAAAGTTATACTTAAGACATAGATGGTAACATCCCTAGTTGCACACAACAGATGTAATTTTATTCATTTGCTTGCAAATAATGGTTGCTGGGGTTTTTTTCTTTGAAAACTTAAATTCAGAACTTTGCCTAGCAGTTCATTCATTCAGTTTAGATTGTGCTAGTCACTGTCTGCTACTCAGTTTCTTTAAAAAAAATACAGCATCTTTGAAAAAGAAAGAGCTCAAGGAGTGGTTTAAAACACACACACACACACACACACACACACACACACACACACACACTGTGAACTTATTCTGAGAGAAAACATTAATACCAGTTGGCATGTTTTCGTGGAGAAAAGAAACAAATTATTTGATAGTGAACCTTCACTAGGTTTGAGGAGTTCTTGAACTGGAGATACCCAAACATGCCCAGGACCCTAATCTATTCTGGAAAATTGTTTGCTTAGCTCTAATAATAAAGTCCAGGAACCTCCACTCATACTATGCTGACATATAAGCCAAGAGTTGTGGAATTCCCATCAGTTGGCTCTGGAATGCTTTTTCCAGAGTGGATATTTTGTAATCATGGGATTTTCCTCATGAACATTTGACCCATCTCTCAAAGAGGAGTCTTTGTTCCTTCCTTCTTTCTGTCTTTGAAGTTGTTCTTTGTGTCTCATTGTAGCAATTCAAAGATTAACTTGTGAAATGTAGGTTAGACCAAAAGGTATATAGTCAGCTTGTCTTCTTTTTCTGATTTTAAAAGATCCAATTATGGAAGCTGTGTAAGGAAAGAAACAACATGGATATAAACACTGAGCGAATTGGACTTTCTTCTTTCAAAAAACACAAATGTGGAAAATATCCAAAGTTTAAGATTCCTACCAGTCTCTTCTGTATGAAAATACAGCCATAAATGACAAAAGTAAGACATATTTTAATGTTACCCTGACCCAGTGGGTATATTCAGCAATGAAAAGAATAAAATGTATTTGAAAGTGATCATATATGTGTGTGTGTGTGTGTGTGTGTGTGTACGTGTGTGTATATACATACATATATATATGAATGAAAAGGTTTTTTCTTCTTAGTCCTTCTTAGTCCTCAGAAAATGGTTAAATAAACATTTTCCAAATTTCTTTCTATTATTTTTCTTTCTTTTCTCTCTTCTTTTTTCTTTCCTTTTCTTTCCTTGACTCTGTCTCCCTAGTGCTGGGACAGCAGAGTGTGTGCCCCTGCAGGTGGTTCTCCCTTCTGAACATTAGGCCATTGTTGTGATTTGTGCCAGCCTTTGTATTAGGTTGCTTGGTTTGGGGTTTGGTTTATACAGATAATTCGATCACCAGTCTCCCTTGTCTCTGTGGCTTCTGCCTGTTACATCTCTTTGATACCAACTTCCTTCTTTAGGAACTCAAAGAGTTAATCCAGTTTTCCCTAGGAGAAAGCGAAGAAGTTTTCTCATTCGATTTCTACATTGGTCTGGTCCTCCTGGTAACCGTTTCCTTTAGGACCAGTGCCTCTATCTATCACTGCTGGTTCCCAGACTAATGGGACTGCATCACCGTTATTAACAAATATGATAAATACAGGAGGCAGTGATTAGAACTCACACCTTAAATCTTTGCTGTCACTGTTGGTTTTCCATCATCTACTTTTTCCGAGTCACCAGAGCACCACTAACACTCCAAGACAAAATGCCACCTAAAGATCTTCTCTGATTATATATAGCACTTTAGCGGGAACAGATACCTAATAATGTCAAGAAGCGAAGCTTACTGATATAAGATAGCTTTCTTCTTGATAGCAACACCTATTCGTCCATAGTGACTAAGAAGATGGTTGAAAAATGCCCCTCAGACTTTTCTGAAATTGTCTCCTGCATCCCTGGTCCAGTGTCTAGGAGTTCCAGATCATAGGTTAATTTGTTGCTAGTTTGAGTCTCAGTTGTGTTATCTAGTATCTCCATGTTTAGTGTGTGGGAGCATGGTTACATTGCCAGGCTGTTGTTCTTACCACTTCCAATGCACTGCATACTGCATAAGTGTTTGGATGTGTTTCCTCACAGAAGCTTTGGGCCTCTGGGAGGTGGGTAATTCCCCTTCTCATTTTTAAGCAACCAAAAAGAATGCATCACAGGGAAAGTACAGGAAAGTACAGTTGTACCCGGTGTCAACACAGTAATGTGTCATACTTTCTGGATACAATGTCAACATCTTTGCACTGCTTACTATGTTGGTATCCTTAAATACTTCCTTTGTTGAAGATTTGAGATCAGTGGGCTGGAGAAGAGAATAGAAGATACAAATATGGACAAAATACAATGATGTGCATGCATGAAAATGTCACAGCTAAAATCATTATTTATCTACCAACTAAGAATTAATTAAAAATTTATATAATATACAGTTTCAATATAGAGAGAGCAAAAACTTCATGGAGAAAATACCCTTCCTTGAGATAAGCTCATCAAATATTCATAACAAGATCTGAGCAATTGCTATGGAAAGAATACTGTATTAATCATATGTTTTATTTCTAATTCTCTGTTGTTTGAGAGCTATCTGCCTTGAGTCAAAGAATGTGCTGTGAATATGTCAATACATTAAACTTCACTCTACAACTCTGATGATTAATCTTCACTATGAATTTGACTGGATTTTAAATCACCATGGGAACATGCTTTTGGCTACCAGGATATTTCCATAAAGCTGTAACTGAAAATGGAAGACCCTCCCTGAATGTGAGTAACATCATCCCACGGGTTGGGATTCTGGACTGAATCAAGAGAAGACAGAGAGCTGAGTACCAGCATCCATCACTCTCTGCTTCCTGCCTGTGTGCACAGTGTGGCCAGTGGCTATATGCTCTTGTCCCCATGACTTCTCTACCATAATCAACTATCCAGCCCAACTGAGCTGAAGTAACTTTTTCCTTACTTAAGCTGCATTCATTATGTGTTTTGTCACAGAAACGAGACAAGTGATATAATAAGGAACTGCCATCAGTTGCTAGAAAGGAGAACATAAAAAGGTATTTAAGATGGTAAGAAAGTAAAAACCCATAATTTTATATATCAGATGCCACACGTGTGTTAAAATAATTTGTACATTCTTACATATATAAGAACACATATACCCATCTCTATCTGTGTGACATTAATATTTAAATCCTTAAAAGTTATTTTCATTTTTTTCCTCTTTCTTTGTTTTCTAAATATTCTATAACTTTATAGACATACCATATAGACACACACAGAGACACATACAGACACAGATGCACACACACATATTGGCCCAGACATACACAGACACATACATACATACATACATACATACATTCATACATACATACATACATACATACATATAGACAGACAGACAGACACACACCTTTTGTAACTGGAGCAACAGAATGTTAATTTATTCTCTGTCCACAAGGGAACTCAGTATAATTAGGCAGCAAGGTTTCTTTTTAGAATAGCAAACTATTACACCAGCTCTCCTAAGACTTCAGTCATCCCACCGTTGAGTGTGCCTGATCTAACACAGGCTGGTGCACTGAGCGGTCTACTGTGGTGACATCACATCTACATTATGGAAGCTTAGCATCTAGCATTTTCAAAGTTTGTTCTAGATCCTCCTTGCTACTCTCATAGTTAGAAGTGAAGAAAAGCAACAGATGGTGCCAGTGTAACTGTCAGGATGCCAAGCTCAAGAATGGAGCTTCTACTTTGAGATTATTCTGTAAGCATAGAGTATTATTTGTGGTTATATGAGTGAGCACATAGCTTCACAAAATACAAAGATTTGGGATCAAAATGGGGGTAATTATGTAAGATCTTATTATTTAATAAGAAGCATTTACATTAGGGTAAGAGCAAATGTTTAACCAAATTTCTGAAGTAGATTACACAATTTCTGTTTCTAAACCATTTCACAATTTAAAATCTGACACTGTTCCATCTTTCATTATTTGTGGCTCAAGTCCAGTAGCTGTGAATTCTGGGATTGAGCTAAGCAGCCACCAAACACTTATTTTGCATTCATCTTACCGAAGGTTACAGATATAAAAGAAAAGGTTCTCGTTACTTTTGATGAACTTAGCTTTTATTCAACGAGGACAGAAAAAAATATTAAACAAGAGCACATATTGAGGGAACCAGTGAGACTTCTCAGTGCAGAATGCTCTTTCTGGGCCTGCCTCGTCAGCTGGGCTCAACCCTGGAACCCATAGAAAGGCAGAAGCAGAGAACCATACCACAGAATCGTCTCTGGCTTCCAGAGGCCTTCTGCAGCATGCTTGCCCCCAACATGTGTGCATACATGCAATAAAAGAAAAGAAAAACGGACGAATAATAGTCCTGAATAAGTACTAAAGTGATCTTATTCTCTCTTGATAAAACAAACTATTTACTTACAAGCTGTGGGATCCCTGTCTTTTATTATTAGTTATTTTTTTTATCCCCTACCAATTAAGCCAAGCTTAATCCCCTACTCTGGGCTAGACAACAGAGATACAGGAGGAAAGAGATAGAAAAATCACAGCGATTTAGAATGTACATTTTAGTGACGGGATAAATAAATACATGGGAAATAGTAACTGGATGGCCAGAAACACTGTAAATAAAATGATGTGCAAGAAGGTGGACAGGGGCATCTTTAGAAGCTTTATTTATTTATTTTTTTAAACAGAGAGACATTTCACCCCATGATGCATTTCTTGTCATTATTTCATTTCTTATATGAGCTCGGCTATCTTCATTTCTCCTTTTCCATTCATTACTTGAATTCATTTATTCGAGTTGTTCTTTATCCAGCCTTCTTGTATTGCATTGTTGCTTTGAAAATTAAAACTTTAAAGTTACATTGTTATCATTGTAACATTGTAGACTTTGTACTCATTCTTTTGACTTCTGACTTCTTTTAGAAATTAAGTTATGTAATTTATTTTGATCACATTTACCTTCTTCCCAACTCCTGCCAGATCTACCCATCACCCTGCCTATCCAACTTTATGCCTGCCTCCATCATATACACTGAGTCTGATTTTTGTTGCCAAAGTTCTCTTAGGCCACACCCTTAAAGAATATTGACTACTGCCTCCTCCTTTTCCAGGAGCTATCAAGTACCCAATAGCTTCTCAGCTATGGGTGAGACTTTTTTTTTTCTTTTTGCCAACATTGGCCTTCTATTCTGGGATTTTAATCTGGTCTGAGTTTGTGCAGGTCTTTTACGTACTGTCACCAGTTCAACGAGTTCATATGTACAACCTCCCTGTTGTGTTCAGAAAAACACCATCTCCTTGGAGTCATGGTAATTAAAAGGCTTTCACAGGCCTGCATTTTGTCTACTGTTAGCTCAGGAACAAGCTCAGATTGTTGCTCCCCAGTACACAAGCCCTGTTGCTTCCAACCCTAAATTCATGTGGCATCAAGAAATATATAGGCTGCAGAAAATTTCATAGATTTGAAATTTTGGAGGGATACAAAGTAGCAGTCCCAATAGGTTTCACTAAAGCATAGTCCTTTTCTTTAACAGGCAGGTTTGACTTTAGGATGCATTCTCAGTACCTTATTCTTATGTCGGAGTTTATTCTCTTTCTGAAGGATTTCTGGGGAGGTTTCAAGGTGGTCTTTGCCATCCATTCTATGTAGAAATGCTTCCTGGGCTGAAGTTCCATCTCTCTGTTCTCAGTGTTTCATGAAGGGTATACCATGCTTTCAGAAACAGCCTAGACCAAAGACTTAGGCAACATTGAGGAAGAAGGGGCAGAAAGATTGTCAGAGCCAGAGGACCAGAGAATTTGCTGTGAGATTGTGTCTTCTAAACATGTCAGAGACTACACCCAAAGATCTTACCAACGTGACTGCCTAAACATGGGCTGAACACGAACAACAATTGACCTGCTAACATGCTAATGTGGATGGAGAAAGTCCATGGGGCATCAACCCTATGCAAAGAACTACAGGAAATAAAGGACTGAGGTGGGTAGAAACAGTCTTCCCAGGAGAATAGCGCAGCAATGGTCATCCACTGCCAAGGAGTCATCGCTAAAAACGTAAAAATACAAGTAATACAGGATGAGTAGGTTGTAATTATGTACTTAGGAGTACATGAGCATACATATACACACATAACAGTTCAATTAATAAAATATTAAGATCATGAGTTTGAAAGAGAGCAGGGAGGAGGTTATGGAAGGATTGAAGAAGGAAAAGGGAAGGGAGGATGATGTAACTACATTATAACATCAGGAATAAAAGAAAATACAAATAAAAACCTGTATTATCTGTGCTATCACAGGGTGAACTATTTGTGATATATGTTTCACCTTTGATGGTTTAATAGTGTTCAAATTTGATTACAGGCAGCATCTCCTCCCATATTGGCTTATAGGCTTTTAGGGAAAACCCGTGGAGCAGAACCTATCTAAGGTTTGAGTTGATGTGGTGAGTCCAGTCTCATTGTCTGGAGTCAAAGTCTCCAAGGACAGAAGCCCAGGGTGTTATTGAAAGTTGTGGGACATTCCATCTGCCTAAGTATGAGCCTGCAAGGATAGAGTCCATGCTATTTAAGAGAAAGAAGATAATCATTCTGAGAATGAGCCACCTCAGGGAAAGCAGAGCTGGGTGATCACTCTCAGGTTTCAGGCCCATATTCCACTATACCTGAAGTGTAATGTCTTATAAACATGCTTGTACTTCAGCCAACACATTTTGTCAGTTTCTGTTGAATTTTTGATCAGTTGAAACAAAGTATTTATAACTAATACATCTTCTTTGACATGGAGGAATTTCAGTGCTATGTATATTGATCAATTCTATCTTGTGGAACATTCACTGCACAATACAAAATTGTGATTAAGTTAATCTTTCTATAGAAAAGAATATAATTATTTTCTACATCATATGTACTGGCTGGTTTTGTGTGTCAACTAGACACAAACTGGAGTTATCACAGAGAAAGGAGCCTCCCTTGAGGAAATGCCTCCATGAGATCCAGTTGTGAGGCATTTTCTCAATTAGTGATCAAGGATGGGAAGGCCCATTGTGGGAGGTGCCATCCCTGGGCTTGTGGTTCTGAGTTTTATATATATATAAAAAGCAAGCTGAGCAAGCCAGGGGAAGCAAGCCAGTAAACAGCACCCTTCCATGGCCTCTACATCAGCTCCTGTCTCCAAGTTTCTGCCCTGTGTGAGTTCCTATCCTGACTTCCTTTGGTGATGAACAACAATGTGGAAGTGTAAGCTGAATAAACCCTTTCTTCCCCAACTTGTTTCTTGGTCATGATGTTTTGTTCATGAATACAAACCCTGACCAAGACATCATCCAACATGGTAAATGTTATACATTTCTTTCCTGTAGTAAATCCACGATGGTAGAGTTCTCAAAGCCTATAGGCCATATCAAAGAATTAATTATCTATTTACAAAATGAGACCCACCAGCTGGTCAGAAGAACAGGCTGAAGTAAGGCTCAAACCACAGGGTTCAGAGGCCACTGAAAGCCTGTATCTGAAGTCTTCAATAGTCTCGCACGTTAAATTTCATAAAAGAGTATTTGCAGAAACAGCCATACAGCACATAAAGACACAGGCAAAAAGAAAATCACAGACAATTTCCTTGATGAATTTAAATGCAAAAAGTTTCAACGAAATGCTTGCAAACCAAATTCAGGAACACATCAAAAAGGCCATTCACAATGATCACAGCTGAGATGTGGGGACGGTTCAATACATGTTGATCGGTGATTGTTATAAATTACATAAGTGGACTAAAAGGCAGAATTCACTTAGTTATCTCAGTGAAAACAAAAGGCTCTTAGGAATGCAACATCCTTTCCTGTTAAAAGTCCTATGGAAACTTGGAATGGGAGGAATACATTTCAACACAACAAAGGCTTCAAATGGCAAGCCTATAGCCAACATTATATTAAATGGGGGAAATCTCCTCATGAGTCAATGAAGAAATGCTTACATCTTCAAAGTACAGAGACTAAGTGGCTGATAGTGCTGAGCTATAGATATCAACCTGTCATCCTCCATCCAGGCTCAAGGGACATGGAGAGAAGTATCGAGAAATTTTGTCTTCTGGATTTGACCTGGGTGTTGCACACACGAACCCACAGCAACTGAAATTGCTTGCACAAGACCTACACTACGTCAGGCCAGTCAAAAATTCAAACATAGTGATGGTCAGCTCCTGAGGCATCATTCTAGAGCTATTGGTAGGTGGCTTCTGGGGGAGGGAAAGCCACTTTTCTTTGGTGATTGGCCACTGGTAAGTTGCCCAAGCCCTTGTGGATGACTGGACACTGGTAAGTTGCCCAAGCCCTCGTGGATGACTTCAGAGCCATATGAACATGGGTATCACTAATTGGACTCCGTGGGCTACAAATTGAAAATGAAAGTGGAAAAGAAGACAAGAAGTTGTCACGAAGATACTTGGGGATGGGCATTCAGAGTGGAATTGGGGGGAGAAGACAGGGTAGACACAAGAAACGATATGTGTGTTAGCGTGTGTGTATGTATGTGTGTAGACATACATACATGCACACACATGCATATATACATTCACACATATATGTGTATAAATATACTTTTTTCAAAGAAACCATAGAAAGTCCACCCTAGTGCCTGTCTGGGTAAGGATGACCGAGAAAGAAACCACAGCATCCTAGGGACCTCATAGGGAGATAACATTTTGGCTTTTAGGGATTTCCCACTGTCTTAATGTATTGAGGAAAAACCTCCCGACATACACTTCTTTTTCCGTTTCACGTTTTTAGCTTCTCCAAGTTCTTGTCCTTTCTATACATCCGGCACACTCTGTGACACAGGCTGTGATCGCCCTGGCCACAACTCCTCTCCCTCACCCATAATAACCTGCCATCATGTATTGCACAGATTTACCTGCCCAGGCTTCTCAGGCTTCTGACCAGGTTAAACTGTTGTCGACTCAATACTGTATACCAGAGCTGGCAAAGCCTGGACCCAACTCCATCCCACCACTTTTGTTCATGCTCCTGAGGTCTCTTCTTCTGACAAGCATGCTGGGAATCCAGTGATGGAAGCCACAGAGTTTCTAGTGCACGTTTGGCTATCGCCTATCTATGTCTTACCTCAGAGCTGACTTGGAACCCTTCTTTTTCCCCTCTGTGTTGTATTTGCACAGGCAACAGTGTCTTCACGGAATTTCTAGAATGTCATTGTCATTCCTTGGGATAAACATATTCATCGTGTTGTTCTTTCCATAGAACAAATTAACTATAGATTTTCCTTAATTACAGAATAAAAAGGAAATAGATAAATTTTGTTTGTGGACAAATCTCAGAAGGAATTTTTGTGTGGCACTAATTAGAAATCGGGAAGCAGAGGAGGTGCCCATTCTTCTTAAAATTCTCAGTCTAAACCTCATTGCCAGTGACCTCAGAAAGAGGAACATGGGCTAAATATTGGAGGGTGAAATAAGAACTTTTCCCATCTGGCTGGGAACTCGTAGAAGTTGTGTATACAGTTCAGAGGTTTAGTACAACTTTTAACCTTTTAACCTAAAAAAAAAAAACAAAAAAACCAAAAAAACACATTTCAGGCATTTACTCTGTTAAAGGAATGGCTACTCACTAATACTGCTCATTTTATATTTATAAAATAATAATAAACAATATAAATGATAAATAATAATAAATAATATAAACTAATAATATAAGACAATAATTCATCAGTATCACTGAAATATTTCCTCAGGAAAAAAAGGCCAGATCAGTATTCTGTACAGTGTATTTCTTTTTTTTTTTTTTTTTTTGGTTTTTTGAGACAGGGTTTCTCTGTGTAGCCCTGGTTGTCCTGGAACTCACTCTGTAGACCAGGCTGGCCTCGAACTCAGAAATCCTCTCCTTTAATTCCAGAACTCTGCCTCCCGAGTGCTGGGATTAAAGGCGTGCGCCACCACTGCCCGGCTTGTGTTTGAACATAGAAACACATATGTAACTGTTATACACACAACATGCCAGTTACTCCATCAGAACCACCAAACTGTTGCTGAATATATTTTTGTGCTGTCTGTGATCTATTCTTAAACTGATTTTCAGGAAAGAGCGTTTCACAAACCTGCTGATTGCTAGATGCATGTCACACTCTGTTTTAGAAGAATCTGGGCATTACTGATTTATATGAAAGCTAACCCCATCTCTCCACTTTTCTCAGGAAATTACCATCACAAAGTAAGTAATTTTATGCAAACAGTTTTGGCAATCACAGTTGCAATTAACTATGAAAGTTAATGTCTGAACCCTGGGTGCATTACAAAATTGGTTAAGTACCTACTGAGGTACAAATGTTATAAAAGATACTTAGGAATTGAGTTTTGTTTATTTTGCTTGTTTTTGATGTTTAAGGAAGATTATAAGTAACCCCCAACAATATCTCCAACTCCAACTCTAGCTAAATATCATTTTTTGAATTATTTTCGCTGAAGGCTAGATGGAACTCACGTAGCAAAAGCACTTTTTGCCTCTGTATCATCATCACTCAAAAGACAAAGCCCTGCTTCTTCATAAATACCTAAACTATGCATTGCCTAAAAGTGAACCTGACCTTTCAGAATTTTTAATTTACGACTCTTGTTGTCTATAATATTAAATTAACTAGATAGTATGTGACATTGAAAATAGACCAAACTTTTTGAAGTAACATATTCATAGTAACGTAGGCATTGATGGTTACGGAACTACAATAACCAGTGGCATAGGACGGACGTTGCCAGATGCAGAGATGCTGTTAACATCGCCATCCTCACCGCATAGACAGGTACATGACTCTCACCCTCATAACATCTGTTGATCTGTTGGTCTTAAAAGGAAGTTTCAGCCTTACAGGAGATCAAACAACCTACATGAAGAGTCCTTCTTATGTCCCCATTTTTTGATTTCTATTATTCCCTTATTTTAATCCCTGGCATTTTCTCCACAGTCATTTCTCAGGCATGAACCAACATTGTCTTATTAGTCTTTTCGAGATATCCTAAATGACAACTGGGTTAAATAAATACTCAATATGTATTAATGTCAATGAATAGATGCCTGTTTATTATCACTGAAAAAATTATATATATAATATATTAATTAAGAAAAGAAACAAGTACAGTTCAATTTAACCATGTTACAAATAGGATTTATCACAAAATAAACATAGTTTCATTGAATTCTGTTGGCTCCAAAGCCAAATTATTTTGAATTTTAAAAGAAATAGAAAAACATTTAGTTACAGATTTATATGAGTTTCTTGATTTTGTAATAATTTTAAAATGAGTATTTAATTTAGTTCTAAATACACTTTGGTATTCATGTATATAATATATAACCATCAACTATTTTGAAGGATTTACTCGGCTATGTGGCTCAAGTTGGCTTTGAACTCATGACAATCCTCCTCAAACCAGTGCAAGAGAATATAGTATAAATTATAAAAATATATAAAAAGAGATTTAACCACAGAATAGATTTTCATATAATACTTTCATTGCTTGAGAAACTCTGGTTGGGTTATCTACTCTTCTGGGATTTATAGTGTCATGTAAATGTTGATGCCTGCCCAAGAAATATTATTATAGATCACAGCCTTCCAAACAATTTTACCTACTCCAGTGACAGTACACTACGCATTAATTTCCCATGTAAGAACTCTCTGTTTCAATTGTCTCTTCTTTTGTTACAACCTTAGTCAAGAGAATCTTTGGCAACTGCTACTTATTTACACATGCTGATAATAGGTCTATTCTTTAAGAATGTATTACATAGAGGGCAGGAGGCTCTGTATAGGATATGGTCTGCTGTAATAGTAAAGCCTCTCTAATATAAACTTTATTTTTCTGTAATATATACATGTTACAGACCATGCCTATGAAAAGATGACATAGAAAAATCTTATTTTAGCCGGGGTGGTTGTGCACGCCTTTAATCCCAGCACTTGGGAGGCAGAGGCAGGCAGATTTCTGAGTTCAAGAGACCTGAACTCAGAGTGAGTTCCAGGACAGCCAGGGTTATACAGAGAAACCCTGTCTCGAAAACAACAACAACAACAACAAAAAACTTATTTTATGGGGAACAGAAATAATGAGTAGTAAAGAAACCATATCAGAGAATGAGAAATTCTCTGGTAAGTAATCATTGAGACTCACGCTAAGTGTTCACAATTAGTCTCTCTCTCTCTCTCTTTTTTCTAATATCAGTCTCAGAGAGGAACATCAGCACTAGCGCTCACATCAGCCTCAGCATTTTTATCAGCATCAGGACCAGCATCAGCGCCAGTTAATTTGGTACTTACCACCACAATCACATTTGCTGCTGGAACTGGGAGATTTTCTATTTCAAGATCTTGACCAGACACAGCCAACAGATTAAGAGATGGATCATATGCAGGCCTAGGAAATGCTGAATTAATAATCTGGTGACGTTTGCTTATCTGAACTTTGGAAGGGGAGTGATAGTTGTGCTTATATGCCTCTTGAGCGATATCCAGGCTCTTCTTAATATCTTGTGAATGGTCATAAATGAACACTGGCTTCCAACTCTTCTTTTGACGAATAGCCAAAAAGTGATCATTATTTCCGGAAAAACACCCTACAAGACAAGAATCAGAAAGAAATAAAAGATCCTATCCAGAAAACACACACACACACACACACACACACACACACACACACATTTGTGAGTATGCATATATATTTTTGTGTATGCATGTTTGCATGCTTTGTGTATGTGTGTGTGTGTGTGTGTGTGTGTGTGTGTGTGTGTGGTGTATGTCTGTATATGTGCATATGTGTGCATGTGCCTGTGGATGACAGAGGTTAACACTGGGTATTTTCCTCAATAGTTCCCTACCTAATCTTTTGAGACAGGACCTCTGATTGAACCTAAATTCAGTGAGACTGGCAGGCCATCAAACATCAGGGGTCCTTCTGCCTCCCCAGAGCTGAGCTTATCTCCATACTTTACACTCCTGACTCTTTTGGAATATACTGGGAACCTAAATTCAGCTTCTCATTCTTGAGCAGCAAGCATTTTACTGACAAAGGCATTTCCACCGTGTCCATTCCTTCATTTATCTAAACCATTAACTAAACTAACGAAATTAAGTAAACTAACTAAAGCACTGTGTTGGACTTGTCTGGTGTCCTGTCTGGGTGTCCTGTCTGCTTCTCAAATGCTAAAAGTATTGTTTTTAAGCTCTCTCTGATTTTGTTGATGACCATATATACAAAATTATGTTATATATAATTCTTACAGAAATTATTACTATACAAAAATTTTACCTTATGCTTATAGTTTTTTTTTCTTTTTAGCAGATTAGGTTTAGGCAACCAAAGGCAAAAATCAGAGTATGCTCATGACAGCAATTTTTAATCGTCTGATAGCACCCTTACTCATTGTACTGTAAAATTATATACATTTCTCAGCCTTTCACTTGACTAGTTAGTGTTATGTGAAAATGTATCTCCACTGGTAGGTGACTAATGTGAAGAGAGATGTATATAACCTTGCTTTCACCATTGGTAATGACTTAGATATGATTGATGCAGTAGGAGAAAGATATAGAAACCATGTGTTAAAGAGCAATGGCATAAAAGAATTCTGCTCTCTGTGTAAAAGGTGAATACTATGGCCATCCCTGAACTTCTGTGCAGTAGAGAAACAATTTTCATCCTTATTATAGCTGTTGACATTATAAATGTATTAGTTATAGCAATTGAGCCTAAACAATTACCATATGTTCATTATTTCTCCTGCTAGACAAATGTTCCTTGAATTTAATAACTGGTCTCAATAGTCAATAATCATAGAGGAAAATAGATACTATATCTAATTTAAAAATTATTGTTTGGTTAATCAACACATTATAAAAGCAAAAATACAATCTACTTTTTGATATAAAAAAGATTAAAGGAGCAGATTAAAACATAGTAATACTACCAATCTAGGTATCCCAGATTTGCCTATGGCAAAGTAACCTGAGCAATTACTTCTGTATTTAGTATGTCTTTTGTATACTTGGATATCTTTTATCCATTATGTCTTGCCAAGACCTAAAAATTGTTTTTTTTTTTAAATCTCAAATACTAACAAACCTAATTCAATACCATCACCATGTTCAATACAGTTGTCATGCTTGTAAGGTATAGTCCTTGGTAAGATAGTCTATATCTGAAGTTAGAATCCCAGGCTTATTTCAGCACAGAATATGTCTTTCTCACAACAACAATATTTAAATGGGCAGTCTTAGAAAACTTCAACCACAGAAAATGTGGAATGTTTTCTATTGTATTTTTCAACTCCAAAGTAACAATTTCATCACAATTTTTCATAACACCGGACTCCATTTCTCAGAGAGTAGATAAAGAGCCATATATTTCAGAATTGTAGAAACTTGTCTTGGACACCTAATACCATCCAAATGACCACTTTGTGGTTAGAAAGTTAATCTACATCCATCTAAAACATTTCAGAACTGTTTTCTGTTAATAAAATGTTGAGAACAATAACATTGAAATCCTGCTCTAAATCTCAAGATACTATATATGTTCTTAAGGATTATTTAATTTCCAGATGTGAGGAATTCTTATTTCATCCAGAAAACCAAAGTATAGCTCTTTTAAAGATCATCACTGTTAAACCACCATCTTTACCAAACTATGATATCTTAAAAATATTAAATTATGAAATCCACAGGTAAATGAAAGGAGCTGTGATAGATCAGTTATGTGATCAAATGTGTAGATTGAATGTGGGTGCTAGCTTTGAATTTTTAGATATTTATGTTTTACTTGGATTATCCACAGAAGTGAAAAACTGGTAAGAGAGTATGATGGGTGGATATTTCAAAGTAGGAGAAATTAAAAGCAATGGTATCAAGGCTTAATGGGATTAATGGAACAGAAAGGGTTAAACAGGTGTGGGGAGTTGGATGGCAAGTTAAAGGGATGTGGGGAGAAATAAATAACACTAAAGACTTTTAGAAATAATGCAGAAACATACTACTTACTGTACACGCTTCCTAATGCATGTGTGCGCACACATATACACACAAAATTAAAATGGAGCTACTTGATGATGGATTGACAACACACCTAGTAAATGCCATTGGCAAACAATTCAAAATCCCCCTGCTAGGAATTAGTTACCACTCTTGGTGTTGTCCCCAGTGAGGTGTCATAGACTACTATACACTATAAACCATTGCTGATGCTATTGGTTATTCTCCAAGTAGAACTGAATTGGTGGAGAAATCCTGTATTTGAATCATACAACATGGAAATAATAAGCTGGTACCGATCTGGAAGCGTCATCCTTAGGGATAGCTTTCGTGATATTAGAAGGTCTATATGCACTACTGAAGGAGAAAAGCAATCATCAATCTTACCCACATGTGAACCCTATGAGTTACAGTTACGCCTGATTTAGGAAGGCAGATCACTTGTGTAACAGTGGCATAAACATCACTGGAGTAACCAACCACTTTCCCATTGGACATACGTCTTGAGCCACAAGATGAAACCTGTATCAGGCACCCTTGTTGGGTCGAAAACCTGTAGCTAGGGTATTAGGCCCCATGGGAGTTCCAACTGCTATTATTCTGCTAACTGGACATTCTATTAAATGGGCTTTTAATGGCTTATTATTATACACATAGGTTAAGACTTCTCCTGAGGGTGAAGAGATGGATTGGTAATTAAGAGCAGTGACTGCTCTTCCAGAGGAACCAGGGTCAATCCTCAGCATTCACAAGTCAACTCACATCTGTTTGTAACTCCAAGATCTGACACCCCCACACAGATATACATTAAGGCAAAACACATAAAATAAAAATAAGTTATTTTTAAAGTTGTTTTTTTTTTTTTTAAAGACTTCTCTCAAACCTCGGCAGATAGGATAAGCTTGTATTTGCAGTAGATGGTGAGTAACACAGAGACCCACAACTGGCCAAGGTGAAGGAAATAAGAGGCTACAGACTGTTCAACACTAAATATGATATATATATCCCAACCCCATTTCCCAAGGTTCAGAAATCATGTGGATGAAGGATATAGAGGTTGTAACAGCCAGAGGCTGTGGGCAGGTACAGGGAAACGGTTTACTCTGGACACAGCAGGGCAGCTGCACATACAAACTCAGTGGTTGTGACAGCATGTACATTCTCCGTGTAATCTCAAGCCTGACCAAATCCCAGCATGAAGAGGGAAGTGGTGGACATGAAGTCTCACCCTTAGCAGAGAAAGAGTTGTCACTTGATAGATTCTGGAAGAACAGGGGTCAGTTTTTCTCCAAGAGTGTTTCCACAGGTAGGTTGACCATGTTCCAGTGGAAAGTCATACACCCAAAAATATTTGGGGAGTACAAATTGATGGGTATAAAAGAAAAGGAGGATACAAAGGTGCACAGGTAGGGAAGGGAAGGCTGATTTGGGAGAAGATGGGGAGTGAGGGGGTATACAATAGAAAGGAAGTCCAGTGCCAAATAAGTAGTTTTTAATAAATAAAAGGAAAATGGACAGAGTAATAAAAAGTTTTCTTAGTAAGAAAAGCACAGAATAAGAGGAAAAAATAAGAATGGTTTGTGGAAGCTTAATAAAAAAATGCCTTCAAATATGTAAGTAGTATAGTCTGATACTGAAGCCACTGAAAACTCACATGCATATAGTACTCTCTAGAAACTAGTATAGAAATGAAACTTCCGCAGGTTTCAATGAAAATTAATTTCAGTAAAGAAGTTCTTATAGATTAAAAATAACTGTAGGGCACACCAATAGACTACCCTTGTGAGGGCAGAGAGCAGAAGAAGCCAGAAGATCTCCACTTTTTAAAAAAATGACTGAAAGAGAATAAGAAAGCTTTAAAATATGTTGATTAAAGATATTCTATTGGTTTTTTCTTGCTGCCTGTCTTGTCTTACTCCAGTGTGTTAGTTTTTGTTTTATTATACTATTGTATCTCTTGTCAGTCTGTAGTCTAGTGAGAGACAGAAAGGCTGTGGATCTAGGTGGGAGGAGTCAGGAGGGATTTAGAGGAGAAGAGGGAGAGAAAACTCTAATCAGGAGATATTATGTGAGAAAGAAACCTATTTTCAATAAAGGGAAAAAAGAAAAAAAACATATGCATTCAATAACAGTTGGTGAAAAAGGAGGCCATGCATTTGAAGGAGAGCAGAAAGGGGTATATGAGGGGTGTGGACAAAGGTAAGGAAGGGACTAGAGAAATGTTTTTAATTAAATTATCACCTCAAAGATAAAATAAAGTGGGTTGGAGAGATGGCTCAGAGGTTAAGAGCATGGGCTGCTCTTCCAGAGGTCCTGAGTTCAAATCCCAGCAACCACATGGTGATCTATAATGAGATCTGGTGCACTCTTCTGGCATGCAGGCATACTTGCAGGCAGAGCACTATATACATAATAAACAAACAAACAAACAAAATAAACTAACGTGAAAAGAAAAATTTTAAAAAGATGTTTAAAGAAACAAGAGAAGAAATTAGTGAAAAGTGTTTATTATGACAACAACAACAACAACAAAACACCCAAGTTTTGGAGCCTCATCATTGGAGTTAAACAGTGAACTAGACACTACTGAACTGAAAATGGTAAACTGGGAAACTTAGATAATTATTCAGAAAAGAACATGGAGAAATTCGTAAATAAATGCTGGAACCCAAAAGAAGGCAAGGAGCTGGAGGTGGCTTATCACTTAAGAGCTCATAGCAGAGGACCCCGTATACTTCCCAGCACCATTGCTACCCATAACTCCAACTGCAGGGGCTCTGGTACTCTCTTCCAGCCTCCAGGGGCATCATAAACACACATGGTACACAAATGCACATGTAAGTAAAACACTCACCCACAATGGATACATGGATGGATATTTTAATTAAATTGAATTGAAAAACAAACAAACAAACCGTAAGCTATGGTGGTAGAGTGACTTTTACAATGCAGCCTATGACCACGCTCTCCAGTACTCATATCTGTGTGCAGTTCTCAGCTACTGAGGACACACAACATCTAATAACAGATACAGACAAGGTGATGGAATATCACTTCTATGATTAGATTTTAAAAGATGCAATTTCTGTGTTGCTAGAAGATTTTCTTGCTTACTTTGATAAAACAAACTGTATTGGATCAAGTCTGTGTAAGTTGGTGACCTCTAGCCAAAAGCCAGTGAGGAACTGAGACTATGGGCTAATTTCTCAAAGAATTAACTCTTTTTAGCTATCACATAGTTGAGCTAAGAAGGAAATCTTTTCCCAAATCAAGCCTCCATCTGAGACCTAAGCCCAGAAAAATATCTTAACTGTAGCCATGTGGGAGACTTTGACACAAATAGTGAAGCCATATCCTGGCTTATGGTCCATAGAAACTAAGAAATAATAAATATGTGATCCAAACTCCAGAGGAATTTGTCATGCAACAACAGGAAAATAATGCAGAGACACTGAAGATAACCCCATTATTTTAAATACCTTAATAATATAAAAACATTAGAGAAAGGAGAGTGTTTACAAGATTTTAGGAGGGACCATGACAATATACACACACGCACACACACACACACCAACACACATACCAGCACACATTTCTGCATGGTTACCTTGGTTATAGGTTAAAATGGGTTAGGAGGAATTAACAGAAAGTACAGAGATTCCAGGGAAAACATTGTAGGTGACAAGAGAAAATTCCAGAATAACTTATAATCAGAGGATAGAGAAAAAATCAATTAAAAGACTAGTGAGATATAGAACTTAAAAAAAAAATCCATTTAATGGCTCTGTTGACATTATGGCAAGGAGCCAGCAATGAAGATTTACAGAGAACTGAAAAAATAAATTTATGGCAGCACCTGCATTTAGATAGAGAAATGTGAGTTCGTAATGTTTGTATTAGTTACTTTTCTATTACTGTGATTAGACACCATGAGCAAAAGCAAGATGGAGAAGAAAGGATTTATTTGTCTTACATTTCTATATCTCTGTTCCATCAATGAAGGAAGTTAGGACAGGAACTCAAACAGGGCAGGAACATGGAAGCAGGAGCTGATGTAGAATCCATGGAGGGGTGCTGCTTACTGGCTTGCTCCCCATGGCTTGCTCAGCCTGCTTTCTTATAGAACCCTGGACCACCTGGTCAGGGATGGCCCCACCCACAATGTGCTGGTCCCTCCCATATCAATCACTAATTAAGAAAATGCCCTACAGGCTTGTTGACAGCCTGGTCTTATGGAGACATTTTCTCAATTGGTATTTCTTCCTCTCAGATGACGCTAGCTCTTGTCACATTGACACAAAACTAGCCAGCATGGTTGACCACTTTTCAGCTTGATACACAAACATATCACTGCCAAGTCATTATGTTTCCTTTCTTGTTCATTCCCAAGATCATACATGAGTATCAACATTACAATATAAAACAGTGCTTATAATGTACAGACATAAAACAATTGGATTTATGTTGAACCCATGAGGAAGCTCTAAACTAGGAGTAAATACTTAACAACTGTAAACATGGGAGTGGGGAAAATGGCTTAAAGCTTAATTACCTAAGTTTGCTGTGGTAATCATGATGGTTTGAGTTCAGATCCATAATAACAACAAAAAGCTAACATCATGGCTTGTGCCTGTACTCTCAGTACTGGCGAAGATGGGGATAAGAGGAGCTTTCTAGCCAGCTAGTCTAGTTAAATTATGGAGTTCCAGGATCAAGGAAAGACCCTGTGAAGAAGAAGACAAAAACGCCCAACGTTGAACTCTGGCCACCACATGTACACACAAATACACACACACACAAACAAACACACATACTCATATACACATCTTAAGCATGTTTTGGGAAAAATTAATGATGACAAGGTCTACCACATGTACACACACACACACCATAAGCATGCCTTGGAAAAACTGATGATGACCAGGGCCAGTACTTAATGGCTTGCTCCCCATGGCTTCATGGCTTGCTCAGCCTTTTTTCTTTTTCTTTTTTTTTGTTGTTGTCATTATTGTTGTTGTTGGTAGTGGTGGTGGTAGTTTTTTTCTTAATGCTATCCAGGATTGCCAGCTCAGGAGTGTCACCATCTCTAGTGAACTGGTCCTTTTCACATCAATTATTAATCAAGCAAACATCATACAGACTTTCCTATGGGCAATCTGATAGAGTCCTATTTGATCAAGGTCCTTTTCTCTGCTGACTCTAGCTGGTGTCCAGTTTAGAGAAAAGAAAACTGATCAGGATGCCTTGGACCCAAAGAATCTACAGCGAGACCTAGAAAATATCACATCTAAGGAGCTGTAGTCATAGGAAAAGGAAGAAAGAAACAGAATTTGTGGAAGTATAGAAAACATAAGAAGGGCTAATGTTGCTGAGAATTCAAGTGACTCTGAATATTTGGTAAGATTATCTGGACATTCAGAGGATTAAATTTCAGAGGAACAGATTTGATATGGAAAAGACTTGATGACAGACAACAGGATTGCTAATCTTGCAAAACACTAAGGTAGTCATCTTTCTTTGACAAGTAATATTTATATTAAGTGTATGTTAATTGTATGAAACAATGTGTATCAACATGACATTTTCATGCTAGCATATAATACACACTGCTTTATTCATATATTGTGTAACAATTTCTTCCTAGATTGAAACATTCCACCCTGCAGAGAAGCTCCTTAATCAGAAAGATAAATTACTCAAAAGAGCTCCAGGAAGTCTCTGAAAATGACCACATCCATTAATAAGCAATAAAACCTGAGAATCCCTCTCCAAAGAGCAGAGCCCAGCTCTAAAGAAGAAGAAACCGCTGAGCTGCCTGCAATTGGTTTAGGTCAACTGAGATACCAGGAAAGGACACTCTCTGACCTGTTGAGCAGCCCGCAGGCTCAGCAGTGTGCTCCAGGTCCCCAGCTTTTGTGAACTGTCACCAATGCTGGGGTGGGCTTTGGTGATGCAGCTGTCTTTGAGTAATTTCTGCTTCTGTAAGTAACCCCTCTCCCATATTCCTTTAAGTAATCCTGATAGACTCATTAGTTCTTCAATTGGACTTTGATGGTATCCATACTTTGGTCTGTTGTGGGCTCCTTGTCTGCGATGAGTAGACATCTAGTGTGAGTGTGTCACGAAAAGTTGTGTCACACGGACTTACTCCACCCATTACCTCTCCTGGTTCTACCTTTCCTACTCCACGAGCTCCTTCTTCTCAAATAATTTCTTTTCTACCTTCATACTTTATGCTTTTTGAATAAGCTCTTTTTTAAAATTGAAAATAATTTTTTCATACAATATATTCTGATTATAGTTTTCTCTCCCGCAGATCCTCTCAGATCCTATCCACCTCTTTTACCCACCCAAATCCACATTCTTTCTCGCTTTCTCTCAGTAGAAAACAAAGAGGCACCTAGAAAAATTAATAAAATAAGAAATATGTAAAACAAACAAACCAGAATAAAAAAACCCAAGCAAACAGAAACTGAAGGGTCAAAGAAAAAGCACAAGAAATGCACACACACACACACACACACACACTTTTGCACACAAAACTTACATAAAATACAAAACTGGAAACTATGATACATAAGCAAAAAACCTTAAAAAAAAAAAAAAAAGAAAAAAGGAGAAAGTATTATGAGACAGAAAAAAAAAAAACCTTCCAAAAATAACATTGAGTTCACTTTGTGCTGGCTGTCTACTGCTGGGTGTGGGGCCTGGTCATAGCTATGGTTTTATTAGAGCCATGAAATTGGCCTGTTCCAGGTAACATGATGACACACCCCTTTCTATGAGCACTCTTGCAAACAACACACTTTTGCTCATTTTTTTTGGTGTGTGTGTGGCTGAATAACACTCTATTGTGTATGTGTGTCATATTTTCTTCATTCACTCCTCTATCAGTGGCTACTACAGTAGATTCTATACCTAGTCTACATGCATCATGGTGTGCAGGTATCACTGCTGTATACAGACTCCTGCACATATGTTCATGTATGCTATAACTGGATCATATGAAAGTTCAAAGATAAAATACTCTTGAAGAAGTTTAAAAGACCTGGAAGGTTCTGAGTGTGGGTATAATATATCGAATACATTATGTCTTACTTGTACTAAGTAGAACTATAGGACTTAGGAAACAACACACAAAATGGTCTAACCATGGCATGACAAGCCAAGACGAAGAAGGGAGCAAGAGCATTGAAGAGGAATAGAAGTCCAAGTCCATAAGAAAGCTGATCATCTATGTACATACCCCTTCCAGCTCTATTCTTCTCTAGCCAACCCACAGAGGGCACAGGCCACAGAGAAATCGTGAAGAGAGAGACTCTAGCTTTAAATCTTAGTTGTGTAAAAAACCTACTTCACAAATCCAGGACAGTCTTACAATCTCTTCCATCTTCCTCCTCTCCTCCCCACGCCCTGCTTCAAGCCATATCTTACATACTGAGGTTACTCCATGGCGAGAGGTGAAAAGGAGAGAGGGCTCACTGGATGTAATTCATTCCAAAGTTAACAGAATCCATCCATTCATCATGGCAGATTTGTCATGACGTCATCTGTTCAGTCAAATCTCTCACCCTTGTTGCAATGGATTTAAGTTTCTGACACAGGAACTCTGAGGAGCACACTCAGAGCACAGAAAGACTTAGCATCCAAAATAAACAAGAAAGTGGAATAACCAGAAGGCAAGAAAAAAAAAAACCAAGAACCTGAACAGGTATTTCTCTGAAGAACACAGACAGGCAAGGGAGTTGGAAACTGTCTCAGCATTGGTCATCATTAGGGACAAACAAATTGAATGTACAATGACGTATTCCTCCATACCTGCTTAAGGATTGCTCTCATCAGTATCAAAAGGATGAAGAGAAAATGAAACCCTCAAGCACTACACATATAAACAGACAAGCTATGAGGACACCTGGCTTCCTCAGAGCATTTAAACAAGAACACCCCTATGACCCAGCAACGTCACGACTGAGAATACAACTGAACAAATGAAATTAGTATGTTTTTGGTTGTGCGATCTTTCTCTACTTTTAATTTAATTAGACTTTCATGAAATTTATCAAGGAAGGACACAAAATAATTTTAATTACACACAAATCTATGCTAAAAAATGAATCACAACAGAGAAGAAAAGGGACTTTTTTTTTTCTCTTTATTTCCCATTCTCCTTAGAAGAGGAAGACCCCTCTGGGTCTCAATACCCCTTATATCCCCTCAATCTCCCTGAAGAGACTCTGGCATTGTTAGAATCATTGTAGGGCTAAGTTCAACATCTAAGGTAGAGACTCAACCCAAGCATCTACAAATAAGTGAGTAGATAAAAATCCAGGTAGCATTTACAGAATATAAAACTGTCTATCCTTCATAGAAGGACATCAGGTTATTTGTAGCAATGCAGTGGAGGCCGGAAGATATCATGGTACAGCAAAATAAGCAGGGCATGTGTGCCACATGCTCTCATTTCTGGAATCTAAACAGCTAAGCTCGCAAAAGTAGAAAGTAGTGGTGGTTGCCAGAGACTGGGGTTAGGTACATCTATAGCCTAGAAACTTTTGCTTAAACTCCATATTTTATACAGGATTTGGCTCATAAATCTCATAGTCCTGAAAAATACATGATCACCCATAGATTAAAAATATATAATCACAGCCGGGCCGTGGTGGCGCACGCCTTTAATCCCAGCACTCGGGAGGCAGAGGCAAACAGATTTCTGAGTTCGAGGACAGCCTGGTCTACAGAGTGAGTTCCAGGACAGCCAGGGGTACACAGAGAGACCCTGTCTTGAAAAACCAATATATATAGATATATAGATATATATCTATATATATCTATCTATCACTCAACTTTTAGAAGAAAACAAAAAAAGTTGTATACAAGTCTAGGCAAGGGGTTTTGGTAGACACTACTAAATTCATACACAGTAAAAGAAAATTGGAGTTGATGAGGTATCTCAGTGGGTACAGGTACCTGCTGCCAAGCTTTTTAAACTGAGTTTAGTTCCCAGAACGCACATGGCAGAAGCGGAGAACTGACTCTCACAAGTTATCCTCTGTTCTATGCAGATGCACCACCCCTACAGAGATGGGGGCAGGTGGGGAGACTGAATTACTACAAGTACAACTGAGGATGATGATGGTGATGGTGATGATGATGAGGAGGAGGAGGAGGAAGAGGAGGAGGAGAAGGAGGAAGAAGAGGAAGAGGAAGAGGAAGAGGGGGCTGGAGAGAGGGCTCAACATTTGAGAGTATGAACTCTTTTTGCAGAGGAACCAAGTTACTTTGCCAGCACCCATATAGAGCAAATCTGTAATTCTACCTTTCAGGGTAATCTGTTGCCTGTGAGTTTTGTGGGGACACATACACAGATCCCACATAGACATACACATAAAACAAAATACATATTAAAAATTGACGAATTTGACATTGCACTCTTTTTGTTATGTGAAAGACACCACTAGGAAGATGAGAGACCACCTACATATTGGGAAGAAATAATTTCAAGCCACCCAGATGAACCAGTCATCGGGATATATAAAGAACTCTCAAAATCCACCAGCTGGCAGATACACCAGTTTATATGTGGAGTAAAGATTTGAAGTGCATTAAACAGGATGCCTGAAGGGCAAATAAGGGAATGAAAGCATGTTCAAACTTAACAGTCATTCATGAATGCATACTTAAAACTATGATGTAAATTTTATTTCAGAAATTCTAAATGAAAATTGTAAATAGTGTTTAGTGTTGGTAAAGACCTAGGAAAAATGAGGCTTCAGATTTTACTGGTATGGATGCAAAAAATAGAGGCACTCAGGGAAAGAGCTTAAAAGTTCTTCTAAAATTCAACACATAGTTACATATGATACACTCACTTCTCTGCACACTAACCACAAAGATATCTTAGAGAAATCAAATCTTATCTTCAAACACAAATACTTTTACATTCTTTAAAATTTTTATTTAATCGCTTTTTTTTTACACTCCAGATTTTAACCCTCTGCCGGTCCACCTTCGGTCTGTTTTACATCCCATAACTCTCTCACCCCCAACCCCCATCTTCATGAGGATGTCCTCACCCCCTTCCCCCACTCGACCAGACCTCCCCACTCCCTAGGGCCTCCAGTCTCTTAAGGGCTAGGTGCATCTTCTCTGACTGAACCCAGACCGGGCAGTCCTCTGTGTGTTGGGAGCCTCATATCAACTGGTGTATGCTGCCTGTCCAGCGTCTGAGAGATCTCAGGGGTTCGGGTTAATTGAGACTGTTGGTCCTTCTACAGGGTCACCTGCCTCCTCAGCTTCTTCCAGCTTCTCCCTAACTCAACCTCAGGGGTCACCAGCTTCTGAGGCCCCAAGGCCTGACACTATTACTGAGGCTATGGAGTGCTCACAAAAAGAGGCCTGTCATGATTGCCCTTCGAAAGACCCAACAAGCAGCTGAAAGAGTCAGATGCAGATTATTTACACCCATACAATTTTTAAATTTTTGTAGCAGCTCTATTTATTAGTCTCAGTGGAAATAACTCAAACATCCTTTAAGAGGTTAGTGAATATATAAACTTTGGTAATCTGTAGAGTGAAGTATTAATCATCCATAAAAATGAATGAACTGTTGATCCACATGACTTGAATAAATCTGAGAGGTTTTAGACTGAGTGAAAGAAGACACTGCCAAAGCATCGTTGTGTCCCTTATTTAACTGGCATTCTCAAAAGAAAAGACTCTGCAGTGTTGAAAAACAAATCTATGATTGTTAGTTTGGAGGGTAAGGGCAGAGAGAATGTGAGGCTGAATTCCAATGAGTGATCAGAGGAGATATGACCCAGTGTGCAGGCACAGGGTGAGCTTTCGCTCAGGATAAAGCATTCTCCTTAGTATAAAATTTTCTAGAGATAAAGTTCACAGATGCCACCAGTTAGGTGATGGAGGTTGAGGAATTATCTGCTGATATTTTTACTTTCTATGTTCAAAGTGGGAAGAAGCCACTTTATGAGTGAATGAAGGGAAAACACTGGAGGTTTAACAGTCCTTTAAAGAAAGAGAAAGTTCACAAAGATGTGTGCAGGGTATTTCCTGTGTTGCTGGCAGTTCAGTGACAGTTTTTCCTAACTGAGGGATGCATGCTTTCTCACAGAATGCTTAGTAAGTGGCCTTTCAAAGGCACACATCTGCTTTCAAAATAAGAGTCCTTTTTATTATCAAAACCAACATTTGCATGAGAATAACCAGTGGGTTTTGATAGTCACAAAATTATGAACAGGCATTACCTTCTGGATACGACCTTAATGATATCAGAAGAGATCTTCACGAGAAAAGAGGGAGACTTATGAAACTACACTGGTCAGGATGAGTACATTGTGATTTGTTATTTCAAATTTAATGTTAATGATATCGGAAGAGATCTTCTCAAGGAAAGAGCAAGACTTATGAAACTACACTGGTCAGGGTGAGTACAATATGATTTGTTATTTCGAATTTAATGTCGGTTACTCCTAGGCACAGAAGGTCCAGTGGCCTTTTGAACACCTCTCAGAATAAGTCTTTGCAGGGCTAGTTTTATGTTACTGACTTAAGGTAAGAAGAAAGGTATGAAGCAATATTTTAAAAACATCCCTCCCTCCAAAAGGAGAAATCAAAGCAAGCCATTGGGATCTCTGACACTTATGTTTTAAGCATTGTTATCCCTTCCTTCTCTAGAGAGGAGGAATAAATTGATAATATCAGGAGCTTTCCTGGGCAATGTCTACAGAAAATACTTGAGTCTATAGCAGAATAGGAATGGATTTAAGTAAAAGAAAAGTTGCAATTCATTTAGTCAGTTTTTGCTTACTCTTGATTTTTCTCTAAAAATGCTTTCCCATGCATATAAAAAATGACTCTGTGGCACTTACAGAAGCAACAAGGTCAAGAAGAGCCTTGAATGCAAAAAGGAAAATATTAGGAAAAACCTTCAGTTGTTCTGTAATTACATTGGTAAAGAATGCCCCAAACATCACTACAATGCCTATCTTCAGTCAAAAGTAGGCATATAACATCACTGACACTTACACATTACAGCCTCTCAAGATATGATGGTCAAGGTCTGTGAGGACGACCTCTCAAGGCGTAAGTCTTGCTCGCTCCAATTGGTCGTAATGGGATGTTATGCAGACAGTTTCAAAGAGTCCATAATGACTGCTTGTGTGTCAAACTAGTTTGGTAGACTTCTGTCTGCATGTCCTTATATGCTCTAGTAGCATATCTATGCATAGGTGTAACATTCTCCGTGCATACAGGCTTGTTCTGGATCCGAATAACAGACAAGCGATTTGACAACAATGCTCATCAAAGGCCAACTCTCTTGTTACAAAAATAAAAATGAAACCCGGATTTCTATAAGATGTCAAGAATTGTGTTTACTAAAGCCACAAACACATGGATCCCAAAAGGTTTGAAATAGAAAGAAATCCTGACTAGTTTCCCAGATATCTAGTCTATAAGCATTTACTCCTGAGAGGTGAAAACAGTCTCACTAGGAGGTTCTGGGCTGTTAAACATCCATGTGTTTGCCTAGTTACATATCTGATTTATCTACATTAGAAGCTGAAAAACAACAGCCTATGAGGGCAGAGCAGGATCTATTCTCCTCTATTTAGAGAAGGACCTGAGTCCCACAATAAGGAACGGTTTCAGCTAGCGTACCTGTAAATATTTCCTATGCATCCTTTGACATAATCTCTACCACATTCCCTGAACATCCCACTAGAAAAGAAAAGTAGTTCTTATTCTCACTTCCATGGGCGCCCCTTCCTTCTTCCTAGTGTTCTTATCCATTGAAAATTGAGCTGTACCATGAGAAACTCTAACGGACAACCATCACAGGAAAGATCCCGTGGTGCTATGTGTTGGTGGCAAAATTGTCATGGGAGGCCCCTCTCCCATTTCTTGATTACTACTCAGTTTTAATAGAGTTGTTTTTTCATTGGATAGGTGTCTGTTACAGAGTGGAACACAGGACAATAAAAGCAATACAGTTTGGAACAATGACAATCGGAATAAGTCAGATTTTGCTGGAAGAAGAACAATGTATAACAGCTCAGATGGAAGGAGTCAGATGTCTCCCAGTTCTGGAAGTTCGTTGCCTGGAGGGGAGGTTGACAGAAATGTGTGTTGAATTATAAATAAATGTTACACCGAGCCCAAGATCTGTTCTCTTGAGGGAAGCTAGAGTACAGAAAACTTCCCGTATGGCTAGAGTGCTTTTCTTAGCCAGAAAATAGGAACCTACTCTTATTTCTGAAATTCCTGAAGAAACTACAGGATTTAAGAACCAAGGGTACTTGATAAATAATGAAGTAATACAATTTTCTGTACACTTCTGGTTACACAAATAATGAAATATAATTATTTACAAGTAGTCATAGTGATTAGAAACTGTCCCAATCGACTTGAAAAAATATTTTCTTTAGACTAGCATAAAAAGTAACCCACTGTTTACTTGAATTGCCTGGAAAGCTGGGATCTAATATTAAAACATAGCATCTGTTTTAACAATAGTGTTCATAGCAGGTGAAGGGTTATTTTTAAGCAGGACTAGGGAGATGGCTTAGTGGTTAAGAGCACTTGCCATCAAGCCTGGACACCCATGTTCCATCCATGAGATCCATAGGGAGGAAAGAGAAAACCAGTTTCTACAAGTTGTTTTCTGGTGTCCATACACACACTGTGGCACTTTGTATAAGCGCACACACACATGCGTACACACACACAATACACATACACACACAAACACATGCACACACTCAGGCATATATGCACACACATGCACACACTAAATGAACAAACAATAAAAACATCAGAAAACATAGAAATTAAAATCTTGTCTTAATAAAAATACAGAGAAATAAACACACATAAGAAAAGGAAAATATGAAGAAGGAAGACCTTAGTTGGCCTCTGGAAGAGATCCCTGCCTAGTCTTCCTTGCCCACAGCTAAAAATTAGAGGAGCAGTTGGTGGACACACATGGCTAACACTTCTGTTCCACTGCATCCTACACACCCAGTTCCTGAAGCAAATGCCAATAAGCTAAGGTAGTGCTCATTGAAGACTCTTGGAATTGAAAATTTTCTAGGGATGGGCCAAATAGTCAGGAACTACACAATCTAACTAGGGATAGATTAAGTGAGATAAAAACAATGTTAGAGATGGAGAGTAAGCTAAAAGCAGTCTGAGAGGGCAAAATTATAGACATCAAGATTTGGGAGGAGGAGGATGCTCACCCTGAAAACTGATGTCGCAAAGTGAGGCATGGAGGGCCAGGCATGGCACAGACACAGAATAGAAGGCAGCAGTTTTATGCCCAGTATGAATTCACAGCACACTTAGCTGAGCTGGGCTCAGATAGGAACATGATGGCTGACTCCCAGGTTATACTCTTGAAAACTTGGACTTGCCCTTACCCTACAGTATACACACAGGACATGTGGACAGGGGCTCCAATCTTGAATGTGTACACTGGCCTACTCATGCTAGAGAGTGACTTTCAAAATACTAAGCTTTCACAGGTATTATTCACTAAAGTAATTTTTAAAATTGGACCTGAGGATGCTAGAAAAACATGGGGAATTACTATTTTATATTTACCTAAAATGACATGTAATGCATATAAGTGCATTTGTATATTGCATACTAAATTATGTGTGTGTAATTCAAATGAAATTGCACCACTAATGGTAATAAACTATCCCCAACAGTCATATACTATCTGATAAAATCTCCAGTATCAGGGTACGAGAAACCTTCTTCCAAGTGGTTAGTCAGGGGAATCTAAAAGAAACTCAAAACAATATAGGCTATTTTGGTTGCTCTTAGTTTCCTTGCATAAACTGAAGGTAAGTTTCTATTGCTGAGGACACAATGAAGTTTTGATGTAGAACTCAGAACTGACATGAAAAGCTCCTGCTGAGGACTAGCTTTCATAGTACCAGAAGATACTATGCAAGTTGCCAAGGGAGGAAAGCATCCTACAGTCTTGCCCAGCTATGACACCTATGAACCATGATGACCAATTATGGAGAGATATGCTTAAAGATGCAAGAGTGGCAATTGTGTCATGGTGGTACCCAACAGCTGTCTAATTGGCATGGCCCCTCAGCATGAGCGAAATCATGCCTGGTACTATAATCTTAGTCAGTGATGGTGATGGTGGCGTAGATCCCAGGGGAGAACCTATTACTGCCACTTTCCCAAACAAGTATAATTTCTAACTGTACTCTAAATACTTGTCTAGATAATACGGGTAAATGTAGATCTTACCTCCTTCATCAGAAAAGATTCTTTTTGCAGCAGAAGTAGACCATTACAGGAAGCCACTAGTTAAAATGTGGAGAACAACTGGTCTCATAAGATGCATACAAACATGTGTTTTGGGTGTCTGTGCCTGCAAATGTACAGGCAGAGGCCAGGGGTCATTTTTTAGAGGTCATTCTATGTCTCTCCATCTTTTTTCTGATACAGGTCTCTCATTGAACCTGGAGCTTACTCACTGGCTAAACTGGCTGACCAGAAAGACCTCGAGATCCTGTTATTCTGCTGGTTAATGCTTGAATCACAGTGTACAACATGGCAGATGTGAACACCAGTATCCAGACTCAGTTTTGCACTCAGTATCATTGTTCACATGAAGCATTTTACAGATGAAGCCATTACCTCAACCCTTCAAAGCCTCTTTTAGTCAGCTCTCCCTCTCATATGGACTTAAATTTTATTTTAAATGTAGTTTGTCTCATACATATTCCTCTAGTTGTGAAGATCAGCATCAGAGGTATGGGATTTGGCCTTTGGATGATGGGAATCTGTCTAGTCAGGTCTCTTCTGTCACTTTTGGGATCAAGGGATTGAACTTAGGTCCTAGGGCTCTGAAGGAGAAAGTATCTCTCCTCACTGGGCCATCTCATTGGCCCGTGGATTTTTAAATTCAGGTGGTTTATGGAGTGTGCAGCGGGAATGACTGTACTACATGTCACTTATTGGGCTTGCCTTAGCCCGGAGGCTGATGCATACTTAGTCATGAAAGGGTTGTCCACCATTATATTGCTTCTGGTGGTGAAGGGATGTTCATCCTTTATGAACTTTGTATTTTTTTAACTTTGTAGTCTTTATTTATTTAATAATTAATTTATATATTTTATATTTTTCTTCTGTTAAAATTAAAAGCCAATGCAATGGTTTCTAATTTGGTCTCAGAGGTATATGGCCATGACTACAGTAAATTAGAGACCACATCATTTCCTCCCTCAGGAGACCTTTAGTGGTCAGTCTCCTTTTCTTTCCTGTTTTGACCCCTGCCCTCCATGGCACAGCTGAAGGCAGTCACTTATCTTATCTAGTTTTTGTTCCTATACATTTGCCCATGTTGAGCTTTAAAAAAAAAAAACTTACAGTTTAACAGTTGGACACCATTTTTTTCCTCTATATTTGTGAAGTCAGATTTTCAGATGCCACATGTAAATGAGGACACAGTTTATGTAATTGAGTTCTGAAGTCAGCATTCAGTTCCTTTAACACAAATTTGTTAATCAAGATCATCTTTACATTTATAAGACAAACGTTCTGCTTCAGTCGTTTATATGGAGGCATGCCAATTTGAATTGCTTGACAGGCACTTTTCATAAAAAAAAAAAAAATTGTGACCGACCTATGAAAAAATAGTCCAACAATAAATGAATTTTTTATAATGGTAGAGATCTATACTATCTTCCCATATGAGAACTTTTGTGATCTACTAGGATAATGCTTCCATTTACCAGTGGTGGGATATATTCATCGTCTTAAGATTTGTGCTATAAGGTATTATGAATTAATTTTCTAAATTATTCAAGTTATTGTGAGAACATTAGGATGGTGGCAAACATCTTCAACAGATTAGAAAATAGAGGCCCAGAGAACATATACAAGTGAAGGACAGGGGATGGGATTCAGATTTGGGCAGGCAGGCTTTAGCACCTAAGGTTGTTGTTTTGTTTGTCTTTGTGACAAAGGAGGCTTATCTGATAACCTCATTGTTTTTGAAATACAATTGTGTCATTTCAAAATATACTTTCTCTCCCACATTACCAAAGTATTTAGGACACATTTTAACATAACATAAGGCTATCTTTTATCCTTTTCTATTCTTATAGAAAAATCTGAATTTTCTCTCTGAAATTCAATGTTTACCTTGAGAGAAAACCCTTTTCACTTTCACACAACAGTTTGCGACAATGTTTTCTACATGTGATCAGATTTAGAAGTTGCGAGCAACATGATAAAATCTACCATTCAAACATTCTATTTGTGTGTAGCAAGTACATTTTCAGGTAATCAGGGTAATATCAAGCATTCAGAATCCATGGGAAGAATATGCTTGAAGGTAGACAGTGGACAGACTCCTCATGCTTAGGTGATGCTCAGAGGCACACAAGCTTGCTAGGAGCCATGCCCAGTTGCATTAGACTGATGAGAAACTGAGTGCTACTCCACAGATCTTCTCAGTTGTCAGAGCACGTTTGGAGGCATCAAAACAACCACCTGTCTGTGTCTTTGGATTTGTATGGAGAAGGAAAGCTCTGTGGAAAAATTCTTTAACTGGCACAAGTTTTCAGATGTATTACAGTCCAGATGAAACAGACCAGATCTGTAGGCTATTTAGTTACCTGAAATCAACATTTTTCACAGAGAAGAGATATATAGCTGGGTAGACTGAGTGTTAGGAGAATGTTGGTGACTTGAGACTTTCTTTGCCCATTCCTAATACATGTTCTTGCTGTTCCCAACCCTCCCTTGCTGTTCCTTTATGTCCAGAGAGCCCTGTCTTCTCCAGGGTCTACAGAAACCCAGAGAGTTCTCCATGTGGACCCTGAGTCCAGTGGTCTAGAAGCTCTATGAGCTACAGGCAGTAAGCAGAAGAGAATCAGTTGCTGAGTAGAAAAGGATTGGTACACAGCAGACAGAAGAGGGGAAACCTTTAACGCTCTGAATGGCAGCCTTTGGTCAATGCTTGAACTCCTTACACTGCGTATCTCCAGAGACACTTGAGATAACTTCTAGAAGTTTCTGATTTATCCACCAAGCAAAATGATGCAACAGGAACTAGCTATTTCATATCTGTGGTATTAATATATTACAAATTTTCCACTCACCATCAGAGAGACCAGGTGGTGTGTCACAGCCAGGTCTTTTCAAAGACATGATTCTGGAGACAATATTTAGATGAAAGTTTTAGGGGAAATTTGGGGAGAAAGAGTTGGGGACTGAGAGATGTTTTAGACTTGGTGCTAAACACAGTTCCTTTCAAACCTGCACCTGTGTTCGGTTTATGCATGTAATAGATGAAAAATTCAGATACCAGCTGAAACACACAATCTATATGAGCATGTGCATGCTCCTCACACATAGGTGTAAACACAGAAAGGAGTGATTGCTTTGCGATGTCAGTTAACTCTTTTGTGTCCCCTCTCCCTTCTTATTCAAACAATATAATTTACACGGATCTTATTAAAGTTGTACAGCTTTATGTAGATTATCCCAGTTAATTCTTAAATCCTATCCTGTTATAAGTCATCAATTTCCTTTTTCTTTATTCATGCTATGTCATTGTCTCCCAGGAGAACTGGAAAAATAAAAGTAAAACCCATCTGAAAGCAAGAACACAGTATAAATTGCTTGTCATTAAAAAAATAATTCTACCTTTATATTAATGAGCCAGTCATCTCTCAACCTAATTTACAGTGGTATTGTATTTGGCACATCCCATAATATGCCATCTTTACCAGATAAATAAAAGTCATCAAATGATGGGAGCTGACTACTTATACATCATGCCCTGTCCCATCTGCATCAAGAACTGGATCATTAACATGGTTAAATAGCTACCAGTTCTTGTTCTTTCTGTAAATATTGACTTTAGACCAATGAGTCATTCTGGATTGTTTTTCCTGTGTTTGTTAAACACTCCTTCCCAAAGATTCTCCAGTGCTTTAAGATTGTCTTAGACTGTTTTCTCTTATTTAAGTCAGAAAATGGACATTGCTTCAGAGTTGAACCAAGACAAAGATCACTCATATCCAATTGAGCAGAGAGTACTGGCTTCAGTGCAGCCAGACATATTGATCTGGGGTTGTTTAGTATCAATGATTAGTTTTGATTTGCTGCTGGTCCATTCAGCTGTGTTTTTAATGAATATCACTATCTTAATATATTGAAATCAAGTGAGATTTGATTATCAAGAAAGTCTAAATAGTCATTATGAGTTGAAATTATTTAAATGAAACATGCTAATGTTCACAATATAAATTAGCTAATTATCTTTCTGTGGCAAAATCATTACTATAATAGGCACTTATAATAATATAATATGATACATTGGCATTAGAAAGTTTGGTTCTAAAATAACAGCTTATTATTAATTTTTTCTATTGCAAAGCTATGGGGAAACAGCAATGACATTCTAAGTGATTCAGTGTTTGTAAGCACTTGGATCTTTCAAAATATCCCTTTAAATGGAAATGGGGATTTCTCTCTTTCTTTGAATTTGACTTCACAAAATAGTTTTCAATAGATGTAACAATAAGCTTACCCAAAACGATATTGTCCATGTTACACTGAATATTAATGGTGATATGAATGGAATTTTGATGTTTGATCCTTTTAAAGTGACTTTTTTATAATTCACAAAACAATCTCTATTCTGTGTGTTCCCCATAAATATATGATTGAACAATATTTTATAAAGCCACTTATACATAAAATAAGAGAAGGAAAAATTATACAACTATCCAACTGCTCAGACATTTTATGCCTATATTCTTGTTTGGGGCAGAAAAAGAGAGTTGGATTATTTTTTAAAATTTTCATCGTGGTTTTGAATGTGGGCTATATCTGTGCTTCCTCTTACATGACAGGTGATAGTCAATTGATAATCAGAGATAATAATATCAAGTATATTTCTTAGTGTCCACTTATTACCCCATGTTTGTTATCTGATGCTTGATTTTTAAAAAGCAAAATTGACTGATTACTATTATGAACTTGTAGAAAGGTTATAGAAGACAGTCTATTAATCTAGGAAGAGGTCATCACATATGACTCTATGAATTGTACTATGCTTTTGGAAAACAAACAATCTATTTGTAAATCAAATCCATTACTTATCTACTTCCTTGTTGCAAATGAATATAAATTCAGTTGAAGGAATAGTAAATTCTATTCATGTTCATTAAGACAAGATAGAATCTATAGTTAGCATCAATTTACCATCATTGTATTATCACATATCTTCCAAATATATTTATTTATTGAAATATATTTATATTGGAACAATAATTGAAATATATTTATACATTTAAAATTTATTGATATAATAGTGAAAACAAGGGAATTTATAGAAGGTATGTATGCAAAAGTAATAATTACAAACCCTAGTTTATTTAAGAGCATCAAAATGCTGCTTTACTGTATTGGTGGAGGAATGCACCTGCCTATGAGGAAAATCTAGGAAATGGCTTGAAAAAGATCAGATATTAAGAAAGGAGTCAAAGTAGGCAATATAGGATCAAAAATGAAGTTACAGTAAGACTTTTCTGGAAAACAAACTAGAGTGGATAGTTAAGAGGAAAGAAATAACAAGAAAGAGGAGGTGAGACACATCAGTAACAGAATTTGGTCATTAGTCTGACAACAGTGTGGCATGGAGAGAACCGTGACAGAAAATAAGGTTAGCGTTAGGAACAGCCTGATTGAGAGAGACCTCATCACGCTTCTGCATTTGGATTTTATTCCAAGTAAAGAAAAAATCAACAGCATTGTTGATAATTTTATAAAGAGACTTGCATGTTTGTAGAATTTACTTAGGACATCATTATGAAGATTTTTTAAAAGGAATAACAAGGACTTATCTCAAGGCAGTGCTATGGTATGAATGTGGAGAAGACTTGATTTCAAGAATTGAGCATCTTTAGGATGAAACATCACAGGGAGGGTGTTGTGATTTGAACATGAAATGCCCCGACAGGCTCATGTGTTTCAATGCTTGGTCTCTAGCAGGCAGAGCCACTAGAGAAGGTGGTGAGAAATTGAAGAACTGCAGCCTTGTTGGAGGAGGTAGGTTATTGGGGCAGGCCTTGGGGCTTTGTAGCCTGTCTCTGCTTCTTGTTCACTGTCTCCTTCCCGAGTGTGACCAGCCTTTCTTCTGCTCCTACTGTATTGCCTTACCAGCCATGATGACCTGTATCTCCTAAGACTGTGAACTGCAACATCTATACCATTCCTTAAGTTGCTTCTTGTTCTATATTTTGTCATAGCAATGATCAAAGTCGTACAAAGGGTCTAGGATAAGTTATGGTTTTAGGCTTAGTTGATGCGTGTCTTGGCATTATTCTCTGTGACATGGAAGATTAAAAAGAGGGATTATAAGTGTATAGAGTATAAACAGTTGGATATTGCATTCTTATGGAGTATCTGATAAGTCTATTTAATGATTAAAAACAGCACTAGAGTTCAGGAAAGTTATCTGAGAACAAGATCTCAAATCATGGATAGGTTAAAGCCACAAAATGGCTTTCCTTGGCAAAGAAAAATGTGCAAGATACATACATTATTTTAGGAACAGACAAATATGAGCAGAGATAAGTTTAAAGTGGAAAGTGGTGAGCTATATAAGAAAGACAGCAGAGAAAGAGAACACTGCAGAAGTTGGGCATTGCAAGAACTGTTTGGTTTGCCTAATCTTTGATTTTGAACAACCAAAGGGTACTATATAATTGAAAAATACATTATTTCCTGTAAATACATTATTCGTCTGCTCTTTTCCTTGAGCATATAATTTCTGCAAATGACTTCTTCTTATCCTTCATGGCTCCATGGCATCCTTCTGGCTCCATGAAAGGAACTCTGTTCTTTTGGAAGACTAGATAAATGTGCTATCTCATTCTTAGAGAGTAAAGGGAAACTTTTGAAGAAATGTGTGTCTTTCAGAAAGGACAATAGGACGGACAGGGTGGCAAACTGAATCCAAAGCCACCTTGTCTAGTGCTGAGGAAGATCATGGGTTGAAGTCAGCCTCTTCAATATGACAACATTCAAACAAAACAAAACAAAACAAAAAACATTTTAGATGATAACTTTTGAGAATATCACAAAAAACTACTCCTTGGCATTGAAAATACTACCACATCAACATAATCTCCTCAAATGGAATATGGCTCAACTGGGCAAAGAATGAATGGGGGCTGGAGTAAATGAGCGGTCTTTGGATCGTTCACACAATTGTTCTTTAACCAATCTTCCCATTGACATGGCCTTTGGTTGACTCTTGGATGTATATGAAGTGGGCTTTTAAACTGGAATTTCTTGGTTACATTAGATCCCAGAAGACGCCAAGAGTAAAGACAGCTAAGGAAAAAGGATTTGTCACCACTAACACAATGGAGTCTTATTCTATCAAGGCCAGTTTTGCCTAAGTTTCCAGCAACTACTTTATGAGGACATTACAGATGGCATCTTAGTATGCTCCCCAAATGGGAGAAATTGACTGATGGGATGGGATGTTAGTGTTCTTAGCTATATTGGGAACTTGAATTTTATGTAGTATTCAGTAATAGGTCTGGGAGCCTGTGGTTTTTTCTTCCAGACTATGTTGTCAGTTGGCACTACTGCCTCATGCTATTCATGCCCTAAGCAACTGGATGGACAGTAAGTACGAGTTGTTTCTTTAGATCTATGGCAATTAGCTTTCCGACAGCATTCACCTTCTCTATCAAGCTATGAGCTGAGCAGCTTCTTTGGCCTTCCTTACCCAGGAATGACAACTGCAGTGCACTGTATCCCTTTCCCACAGACATTACAAACAGATCACGTTTTTTCCCCCTATTGAGACTGTCAAGACTTGGGGTCACCATGCCATAGGCAACCATACCAACCAATTGGAGATGGCACTCATGTTGAAAGTAATTTCCAGCTTTATCATTAGAGACATGGCTCTGCCCCAGGCAACCATTCCCAGCACAGCTGAGAACACTCACAACCCATCTCGTTATTTAATTTACCCCATTTGTAGCACATCCTAAGATACCATCATTTGTGCTGCCAGAAAGTAGTTGCTGGCAACCTGGGTATGACTGATAGTGAGCAATTAGCTTTTCAGCCAGGCAGCTAATGTGTATAGGTGTCACTGTCCTTTCTAAAAATAAAGTCAGCCTCTGCCCTGGGAACGTGGTTCTCTTTACAAAAGATAAACTCAGATATTCAACAAGTAAAGGGCTTCGAGGCTTCTTCATCTTTGCTCTCCTAGCCACTTATTTTTTTATTACCTAAACCTGTGGGAGCACAGATCAAGAAAGCGATCTTTGTCTGCGTTCTGGTGAAAAGACCAAACAGTATTATTAGATGACTGTGATGCATTTTAATCTGATGACAGCTTGTGACCCACAAATTGCTGTTTAAAATTAAAAATGAATCCAAAATGAAACTGGCAAGACAATTACAATATCAGACTTGCAATCTGCGTTGACAAGACACCATCCTAAAGCACTGTATTAAATACAAATACAGTTAATGTCTATGTAGCATACTGCGATTGAAATCAGAAATATATACCAAATCACCTGTTGCCTTATGAAACTGAAATTGGCTGGATAATCTTATTTGTAATCTTTTTTTGCAAGTTAAGAAGCCAAAGTGCAGAGTATAGATTTGCTTTGACTTTTGTAATACATGCTTTGGCAAAGCTCCAGGCACTGTCAAGGGATGTAGACTTCTAGGTTTCACCTCTGATGAGCAAATGTCCTCTATTTTCTTATCCCCAGGGGTCATCCATAATAAATTAGAAATGTTTTCTACATGCTTGATACAAAGTCTATTTATAATTTTAAGCTTATAACTACCTAGTATGCATTAATTATGATCCTCAACATTTGTTTATCCATAATTTTCAAGAATAGCTACACTGATGTATTTTATCAGATAATTAATTATTGAACTTGGTAGCTATGAAAACTTTTTTGGCAACGGTTCTCTTTGTCATAAATAAATAAATAAATAGTATTGGGTGTAAAACAATAACAGTGTTTGTGTTTTCATCATATATTTTAACATTAAATAATTGTATGTGGCAATGAAATGATTCATTACAGTTGATTGCAAATAATTTAATAACCAAGTCAGTTTTTTTCTCCCACTGGTTTTCAAGATACCAGAGAACCACTGAAAAACGCCACAATGTAATATTATAATTATAATAATTAACATACATCCTTAATTATAGCTTTATTGTTCCTATACTTCCTTTGTTTCTAAATTCACTGTGCATTTAAATAGCAATAACTAGGACAATAAAGTACTACATTTCACTCCCATTATTGCATACACGAAAAAACGCACCCACTCGCTTGGAGCACTATCGCAAGGATTGCAGTTTCACAGCTAGTGTGTGTGTGTGTGTGTATGTGTGTGTGTGTGTGTGTGTTAATGGTTACAGTAACATAATACACTCCCACTCGGCGTACTTAGAGAAATGAATGTGTATGAAATCAACTCAAAGAAAATGTCTGTGCTTGCTACAGGGCTACTGCATGGACGACTGCGGTCTCGGCAGGGATCCTAAAACCTCTCTGCCATGTTTTATTTTGGTCCACATGTGTGAAAATCATACAGGGTGCAGACCAGCAAGCTGTCCACTGTATTAGAGGAGCCAGGTGACACCGAATATAAAATTCCTAGGCACTTTATCAGCTTTGCAGTCCTAGAACTAGATAGCTATTCTTGTGTCCAATCTATTTTTAGGTGGTTGCACTTTCGCTGTCTCCCATCAAGTCTATCCCGGGAGACAGTGATAACCCCTAGGCTTCTATGTGTGCTAGGGTTTTTCTGACTGCGGGTACTGACCGTGGTGCTGAAACAGAGAAGAGCTTCCCGTTTGAAACCTTTCCTTACTCCTATTGGTTCAGAAAATCCAAGTGACAAGAGCAGGGGCCAAAGCAGCCTGGAGCATCATTGTGAATAAACCATGCATTTGGCTCTTCAGGGCGGAGATGTAGACCATCAGGTTACAGACAGGGCATCCCCGTGAGCGCTCGCTAAACTGGGAGACCTTATGAATGTAGCCTTCTCGGTAGAAAGGGCTCCATCCAGTAGGATGTCTCATCTCTTTTTCTGTAAAATGTGCAACCAAGTGCAAAGCCTAGAAGCGCAAGCAGGAAAGCTCAATGGAGGGGAAAGCAAATCTATAGTCACATTTAAAATGTTCACTCTTCCTCATGCAAGATAAAGAGGAAGGAAGAGCTGAATTTAGCCTAAGTTTTCAGTCCCAGCCTTCCAACAGGTGCACTCTCTCACCCCTCAGATACTATACCAAACCTTCTGCTAAGCAAGCTTTCCCTGGAATCCTTAAGCATGTGCTGTTTCCCATCTCCTCCTCAGCTTCAGCTCTGAACCCCGCAAGCCCTTACCTGCAGCGTGAAGATTAAGAAGCAGGCACAGTGCAGGGAAGCCGACCGCTCTCCTCATAGTGTGTGCATTGAGGGGCGGAGGAGAAACTCCGCCGCAACCCCACTCCTGGCAAAGTGCTATTTGAGAGAACCTCTGCCAAGAGTCTTTTGATCCCGGGCATCCGACGACAGGGTCCTCCGCTGAGGTTCACAGAGCAGTCTGTGGCGTGCCTACACAACCGAGCACTGGCTTCATCTCCCTAACGGTATGGGGAGATGGGAGAGTAGGATGCTGCTGGAGATGGGGACTCCAGGCTGGGGGTGGAGGGTGGGGGGAGAACGTGCTCAGAGGAGGTGAGAGTTTGGCCTTCTGGAAGCCCGCAGCCGGCGGTGACAGTGGGGTGGACTCTAGTGCCAGCCTCCAAGCCAAGCAGCGCCTCTGCTGCCTGTGCAGCTAGCAGCAGTCCGACACTCCGAGGCACTGAGCATGCCCAGCGCCGGCCCAGGCTAGGGAGTTTAAAATCGAAATTCCACTTCTCCGGGTCTTAGCTGAGGCTGGGAGGGAAGCGAGCTCCACCAGGGGGAGGAGGGGCTGGAGGCTAGCATTAGGGACCCGAGTTCCTCCTAAATATGGGCGTGGGGAGGAGTGGAGTGGGGCGGGAAGAGGCGGGGCCAGGACTAGAGAAACCCAAGGAGAGAAGTGGAGGGAGCCTCTGGTCTGGTTCCTTCCTCACATTTTGATTCACGCGTGGACTCAGTTCACTGTTGCAACTAAACGTTTGCAGGCTGACCAGCTTCCCACTATGTCCCCACCCTCCTGAAGCATAGGGAAGCAGTGAATTCTGGCCTGCTTGGGCTAGTGTTCCCACTTACAGCCTGCTGTGTATAAGCTAACTGGATATTCCGAGAGCGCCTCCTACTTGCCAATTAGGTTACCCCAGGCTTCTTTCTTCCAATCTTTGTACTGCCACTAGATTCAAAACCCCTAAGTCTATGACTGTAGTGCTTGAACACAGGAGGTCATATTTACAGAGTAGGGAAGTACGCCCTTGTAATTTGAAGGAAAGGACTGGTCATTGGTGTTTTATGGGAATAATTATCTAAGGTTCTATAATTTAATTTAAAAAAATTAATATATTTGAGTATTTTGCTTGCATGCGTGTCTGTTCACCACACCTGTGTCTCATGCCCTTGGAGGTCAAAAGGGGTTGTTAAAAGCCTAGAACTGGAGTTATGGATGGTTGTGAGCTGCCATGTGGGTGCAGGAATAAGACCTGGGTCTTCTGGGAAAGTAAGCCGTGCTCTTAACAGCTCAGCCACTCGGGCCTTCTCATCTTAACTAGACTTCTCTGCTCCAGCCCTGTATCTTTAACGAGGCTCCCACAGTGTACAGAATATATGTACTTTAAGTTCCTTTATCTAAGTCGTTAGGATGGAGAGCCTTACCAATCTAGTGACTTATTACTCTTAGTCAAAATGTCCCCCAGCCAGGCTCCCCTCAAAACTGTTCATCCTTCTGCTTCTATCTGCAGGTTTCCCTGCCACCTCTTTGGCAGTGGACCTCACTCAGACCATTGCTACACAGGAGCTTACAAGGATCTATACTTGCTCTCATTTTTCCAGAAAGCTCTGGGCTAACCTGAGATTATAATATTCTTCCTCTTCCCTGCTTTTTGGGCACTGCCATATTTTTTTTCTTTCTTCAAACAGTTCATTTATCTGTGACACACATTTCACTAACTGCAAGCTCCTTGAGAAGCTCTGAATTTTGCATTAACTTAAATTGAATAAAGTTGTGCTGGCCAAATAAGAGGTAATAATAAGTGCCCATTGAATTGAACTGTGAGGCTCATTCAGTGCTTTCTTCCTGCATCCCCTGAGGACTGAGACAGCTAATAGGAAACAGGATAACCAACAGAACCTAAATTAGGACCGACCTTAAAGGCTCTGGGTGCTCAGGCAGTGCCACCGATTTCTTTTATAATTTATTTTTTCGTGAGCTCTGAGAGACAAGGCCAGGAATCACACTCTAACAGGTGGAGTGCTAGCAAGATGACATGTATTTTTAATACCTTACCATTCTCTCTGTCCTAAAAATAGAAGCATAAAAGGCATCACTCTTGCAGCTCCTCCGGTTGTCCCTGTGACTGTAGTGGGCTGTTTCTGTGGACCAGAGTTCCACTCAGACTGTTGTAATCAATCTTTTCTGTGGTTTTCCTCCTTGCATCAGAGTCTTACTTTCTGTTTCCTTTAACCATATCATTTTCTGATAGCTAGACAATTATATTTCTATATTTTCTATTCACTCATCCACACTCCTTTAGCTCTGGGATGCCATCTCTAGAATGACAGGGACTTTTGACCGCTTTGCTCACTTTATGTAACCCAGATGCCCTGGGTAACAACGCTTCGCACAGCAACTAATGCTCAAAACCAAGGAAGGTCACCTGGATGAGAAGCTCCATAGCTGGTGGACAGTCTGGCTGGAATTCCTACTGAATTTATCTCCCAGATACACTATGTACCTGTGCTTAGAGGTAAGAGGAGTAAAATCCTTCTCAGCTCTGACTTCTGGTATCAGAGCTGGAGCATGGATGGAGTCAGGAGGGAAATAACATCAGTGTGTTTACAGAAGGTGCGTCTACTTAATCTTATTCCTCTCAGAAATAATTTTCAAGCCTACATAAGTGCCCAAAAGACAACATGGCTACCGGCATGAAACCATGCTGTGTCAGTGCCAAGGATATTTTGCTTTTCCATAGATAACCCCAACCTTTACTTTGGGGGAGGGAATGTAAAATTTCAATTAATATAATTGGTTATGACTTTGCCAGCAAGCAGCCTGCTAGCTGTGTACTTTGCCTAGGGCTACAGGTAGCTGAATGAAAAAAACCATATGAAAATCTCTTTAACAGGAAAAAAAAATCTATTCTGACTAGAGTAGTTCACAACTGTAAAAAATAACCTCAACCAGGCTGTTATTTTGGGACCTGGATATTCATTATTGCTTTCTTACTCGAAGAGAGAGAGAGAGAGAGAGAGAGAGAGAGAGAGAGAGAGAGAGAGAGAACACAGGCTCACTAGTTGAGAGTGTCCCCACACTCACGTTGGGTGGCTCATGACCACCAGTAATTTCAGCTCCGGGGAATCTCACTAACGTCCTCCTCCAAGAGCACCTGTACACAATGCATGGCATGCACACACGTAATATAAATCATTTTTAATTTAAAATATATTTCCTACAATAGATTCTGATCACTGTTTCCCTTTCTCATATCTTCCCTACCTCTTTTCCCATCCAACTCTACACCCTCTCCCTGCTTCTGGTGAGCTTCCACGTTAGCCCGCATGTATAGAGTTGAAACCATCCGCTTAGGGCATCCTTCTTGGAAATGGACAAAACAGGTCTATCGATGGGGTTTCCTTAAAGCCTTCCTACTTCCCAATCTCTGTCCTAAGAAAACAAATTCCCAATTTAAACTTTCAGGGTACTCAACTCAAAAGGAAGCGGCTACAGCTAGCAGAAATCTAAGTATTTCTTGCCAATGCAGGCATTGTTTATTGTTACGTGCTGCCATGGAAACTGATGCGTTTCTGACTCTCTACGTTGGCAATACATGCCTTTACACTAATCACATTCAGAAATTTTGATACCAGATTACTCTGACAAGTTATCTCACAGAATACACAAATACATACATATTCATACACATGTGTTCAGTGGTAGGCAGCTCACTTGAATTAGGTAGGTGGTCAGAGATAAGGCAAGAGATGCTGACTCTAAACGTCAGTAAAACTCTGTTTTTAGAAACACTCCATAGGAGCATGAGTCATTCCTTACAGTAGTGGGTTCTAACCCTAGAAATACCCTAAAAAATGACTACAAGGTATGCTTAGAAGACCGTGGCAGCAGGGGTTTAAGGTAAAACATAACTCTGGTTTTGTTGAGATTTATATCTTTGAGTTATTTGATATACATAAAGGTATGTTTTCTAAGAAACAAATACATATTTACTATGTATGTGTATATGAATCATTCTGTTTAGTAAAATACAAACTATTACAGGATATAGGTGCTTGGAGATTTTGTTAGTTCACCATTAAAATTTTATTTCAAAACTTCTCTTATATCTAGCTGTTGGTACTAACACATCATCCTGTCATCCTGCTCTGTCATTGCAAAGGTTGGATTCATCCAAGATGTTAGTAAAAGATTTATTTACAAACCACTGACTCTCTTGCATTAGCTCTCTGTCCATCCCAAGGCATTCATTAGACTGCACTTGGACCATCCATCATCCTGGCCCGCACAGAGCCTTCTAATGTTGCTTAGACTAGCTACTTGGGAATATCTAAATGCAGGCTCTATGCTATTCTTTTAAGCCTCCTTTAATTAGGCCACTCTGGAGCTACTGGGACTATAAGAATATCCAAGGGATACAGATATGAGTCATCAACCATTCAATCAGCCTCCATTCCAGTTGCATTGCCTTTCCACATAGCTATAAGATAATCCAATAGAGTCCCCAGATACGAGCCTCTCTGCTTCTCTGACTGGCTGCACACCTTCTCCACCTAAGATCCTGCTCTTTTCTTTTCTCCTTCTCATTTTTCTTCCTTCCCTGATTCTTACAGATAGACATGTGTCTACAGTAGATAATGATGTAGTTTGTTCATCTATAAGACTGAGTCAAGAGATGTTTTCAAGATAAAATATCCCCTTTAAAGCATCTATATCTCTATGACATGGAATGGTGAGTTAGAAAAAACAAATCTTACTAAAAATGTCCACTGATTGTACCATGACCTCTAGTTCAAAGAATTAACCAGTATTCTCTGTGTAAGAATACTTTTTGATTTATTGACTATAAAGCATGGGTTCTGTCTGTGCACGGCAGCTCATGCCTGCCATCCTAACACATGAAAGCCAGACTAGCAAGACTAGCTATGGAGTGAGATCCTGTCTCCAAAGAAAAAACAATGGAAGTAATGTTCTGGGGTACTGTTAGTATTCAGAAAATAGAGCAAAAAATATGGTTTAAGCTACAGTGTGGTATGATACATCGCCTATATTCTAAAACAGCGAGATAATCTGATGGCATTCCATTTATATACCATGTGATTTTGAATAACTATACTAACCCACATTAAGCTTATGATAAGCCAGAGGTCTTTTAGACATGTGGGAATAATAATCAACAAATACTAGACAATGATTCCGTTCTTTATGGAGGTTATACTCTAAGTGAATTGAATAACAGTTGAACAGCAAATGCAGAAAATATATGAATCTTTTCATTATAGTAGAAATTAGAAATTAGAGTTTATATGGTAGAAACTCTACTGTAATTCCTATTACAGTAGAAATAGTAGAAAA